>OZ021733.1:6503396-6683396 GCA_963978545.1 Linyphia triangularis
TTGTTCGTGTTACGAAATAGAATGTCCGTTGTTTCAATTTACATTTGGCACTGAACACTACCCGGATGAGACTTTCTAGACTATTTTTTATACGCTTTGATATCTACAGACATAACAAAAACTAAAGTAAAATACTAGAGATATGAGTTGAATAATAATAAGTCTGAAACGAACAACCAGGCTGATAGAATATGTTGGAGCTCATCGGGAATCAAGCCAATCATCATTTGGGTAGATTTAAACTGTTGGAAGAATATAGTGGCGTAAGTCAACAGGGAGAAAATTTTGTTAATTAAATAACCTTATTTGAAAGAAACCATTTTCCAATGGAATTCAAAACCTTTGTACTTTTTTAAATGTTAACGATATGAATTAAAATAATGACTAATCTAACAGAGAAAAGAATGGATAGAATATCATAGCTATTTCACTCTCGAGTGTCTTCATTGACTTATACCATTTGACAAAAGCCTGTAGCTAGTCATCAATGACTTATACCATTTAACTGAATCCTGATTCACTTGTTTCTGCTTTTATGTTTTCGACTAACAACTTCTTTTGGGTAATTTGGCATGATGGGATTGTTATGACATGGTTCGGAAGTGAAATTATATGGCAAGCGTGAAAATGAATATTCAGCTAGTAATTTGTGGTCATATCTATCAATCAATCTATCTGCACTTTCCGAGATAAACGCTTACTTTGTCGTAATATTTGATGGGAAGTTGCTGGTTCAATAGTCGCGAGTTGCGGTCATTGGGAAAGGGGTTTCGTACTTGAACAAAAGCTTAGAAATGAGTGGAAGCATATTAACTATAAATATATCTTTTACAAGTGTATAATTGAGTTCTTTTATATTTTATTTATTGGTAAGGTATAGGCTTACTAACCCATTCTGAATCTTCAATAGGAATGAGGTTAACATTTTCTGACTTTGTCGTAGTATTTGATGGGAAGTTGCTGGTTCAATAGTCGCAAGTTGCAGTGATTGGGAAATGGGTTTCGTACTTGTACTAAAGCTTAGAAATGAGTGGAAACGTATTAACTATAGATAGATCTTTTACATATGTGTAATTGAGTTCTTTTATATTTTATTTATTTATAAGGTATAGGCTTACTAACCCATTCGGAATCCTTCAATAGGAATGCGGTTGACATTTTCTGACTTTGACATTTTTTTATTTGATGGGAAGTTGCTGGTTCAATAGTCGCAAGTTGCAGTGATTGGGAAAGGAGTTTCATACTTGTACTAAAGCTTAGAAATGAGTGGAAACGTATTAACTATAGATAGATCTTTTACATATGTATAATTGAGTTTTTTTATATTTTATTTATAGGTAAGGTATAGGCTTACTAACCCATTCGGAATCCTTCAATAGGAATGCGGTTGACATTTTCTGACTTTGTCGTAATATTTGATCGGAAGTTACTGGTTTAATAGTCGCAAGTTGCAATGATTGGGAAATGGGTTTCGTACTTGTACTAAAGCTTAGAAATGAGTGGAAACGTATTAACTATAGATAGATCTTTTACATATGTATAATTGAGTTCTTTTATATTTTATTTATTGGTGAGGAATAGGTTTACTAATCCGTTCGGAATCCCTCAATAGGACTGAGGTTATTCTTTTCTGACAACTCTACATATTCTACACACATGTGTAATATATCAAATGAAGGGTTTCGACGAAATGAGTTTCCGTAGCAAAACTCAAGCGTAAGCAATTTGAAATTTTATCGGTAAGAGAAAATTTACATCTGGGGTGCAAACAGAGATATCGGATTGTTGGAAAAGCTTGAATTTTTAGTGAGGAGTTTCCTTGCCAAGTTCTTAACCAAACTCGGCAACTTAACGATATTTATTTTTATTAAAGAACTTCTAATCAGAATGGGTTTTGTTATAATAAGACGTCAAATTTATTAAGGAAAGATAAATGTTTTTTTGATATATAAGGCAAGTTTTGAGGTTTTTAAAATCAAAACATTCTTTTCATTGCTCAACACAAGGTATTTAATTGATATTGGATTTCATTTATCAATATAATATCACACATTTTTGTATTCGCTAAGAAAAAAATTTATTTAAATCGAAAATAAAGATAAATATTAAAACGTGTGAACAAATGTATTATTGATATTAACTTTAAAAATAATTAAAAAAATTTTGCGTATTAAATTGTTTAATTATGCCTTGTGTGCATATGATTTTTAAAAATATAATAAAAACTTTTTGACTCCTTTATTTCAAGAGACAATACAGTATTGTACTATTCAATATCAAATATCTATGTTAAATATATGTATAAAAAATAAAAATATGAACAAATGTTTTAAAAAACTTGAAACATAGTACTCAAAAATACCTTAAACATAATACTCAAAAATACCAACACAATGCGAACCTTGAAAAGAAGTTACTTTATCTACTGGAATTGATTAACTGAATGTTATCCTGTGAAATTATGCAACACTAATAATGAAAAATAAGTTTTAAATAAGTATAAAGTGTTAGTGATGAGTATTAAATTAATAAAATTTATTAAGATTTTTTTCCTACAAGAATGGTAAATAAATATACGAGATTTCGTTGTTATGAATTGGCTATTTCACTTTACAGTTACATCACTAACACTATAGATATAAGGTGGCTGGTTTGAGGAATAATGCGTCGTGGGATGGGAGGGGAGGGGGTATTGAAAATAAATTAAAAGTCAACTTTAGTTTTGTATAATTTTCCCTTCATTAACTGAATGTTGACATTAAAATTTTCCTAATTACAAATAGATGTAACTATAAGATGTGAAAAACTTATGTTGATTCTTTATATTGTATTTCTTCATTAATGGTATCAATGGATACCTGGACCAATCTTATCCTGATAGTGGACGAATGTAATGTTAGGTTCTGGTAAATTATTTTCTAGTTAGTCTGTCTTCAAATTAACGTGAACTTTGAATCATTGTATACTTCAAACTTTTTTTTATATTGTGACTTTTAAAATTCGTAAAATCCCAACTTACAAATAAAAAATTTTCAAAACCTTCTTCTCCTAGTACTTCCAAAATTTTATTTAAATAGTTCATTATTCTCATAACTATAATATCCAGAAAGACATGAAAATTAATTTCAGAACTGATGGTTGACATACACTGGGTGAAAAAAGTAGAAGGACACATGATTTTTTTTTATAAATAAAACACTGATTTTTTCCATAACAATTTAATGAGTAACACTTTAAATTACTAATTACAAAAAGATAACTGTATCTGAAAATTGAAACAAAAAAAATACAGGTCAAGTACAGCAATAAATCAGTTTTGACTTCATCATACTCAGTGAAAAAAGTAGAAGGACACTTCTAAATAATGCAAATAAAAGCCTCATTAATAAGGAATTCTTCCACAATTGGCTTTGATTACTTCAAAAATTCGATTTGGCATCGAATCATATAAAGTTTGAATTTCTGTTTGGCAGAAATTGTCCCATACATAATTCAAAGTTCTCCGAAGCTCAACTATAGATTCAAAGTGCTTGCCTTCCGCGTAAACGCAACGAACAATCATTGCCCATATGTTCTCTACAATGTTGAGGTCCGAGCTTTTAGCAGGCCATGGCAAAACCCGAACATTATTTGTTGTAAACCAATTTTTAGCCCCATTAGATGTGTGAATTGATGCTCCGTCCTGTTGAAAAATCCAGTCATTTCCGCTTAGCTCAACGCCGTAGGGAAAGAGATCTGAATTCAAGACTTGGATGTAATCTGTGTGTTTCTGCCTGCCAACTCAGGAACACAAGGCTTGTTCTTCCTCCGTACCCGACTGCCAACCAAACCATTAAACTTCCTCCTCCCATCTGTCGGGTAGAATAAGTCTTTTCTTCAGTACCGAGACAGTGCCAATAGTATTTGTAGCCATCTGGACCGTCTAAATTAAATCTTTTCTCATCAGAAAATATAACGGAGGTCCATTCTGACGTCCAGGACATGCGGTTTTTAGCCCAGTGCAGTCGGTGTTCAATGTGCCTTTCATTCCATTTGGGATGGTGCTTCCTTTTTCGGAATACGAAATTTTCGGACCTTTTTATGTAGTTGTAGACAGTTCTTCTTGAAACGTGTGTGATGCCTGCATTATTTTGAGCTTTGGCAATACTTTCACCCTTTTTTTTTTAGTTCCCGAATGATTTTTCTTTGATCGCATTGCGTCAGTTTTTTAGGTCTGCCAGTCTTCTTTTTGGTTCCCTGACTACTAGAATTTCTTATATACACTGGTGTGCAAAACTTAAGCAACAGGTGGTTTTTTTGCCATAACTCCACGAGAAATCATCTGAGAGACATGAAATTCAGAAATGTGGGAGAGTATTATGTACGTAAAGGATGACGAAAGTATCGGCGCTGAAAAAGGAATACAATGCACACGGTATGGAATCAAACAAAAACAAGCTTTATTGAACGCATAGTATTGTGACTCATGATTGTCTATCCAAGAGGAAGAACAACAAGCAGATGTTCCTTAATAGAGAATATTCCCTCCCCTCACTGCAATGGTTGCTTCGCACCGTCTTCGCATACTCAGAACCAGCTGGTGCAACATTTCTTGCGGTAGGAGTGCCCATTCCTCAATCAGCATCTGTTTGAGTTGTTGGGTGTTTTCCGGAGGATGTAAGCGTGCTGCAATGCGTCTCCCCAAAGCTTCCCACACATGTTCGATGGAATTTAAATCTGGGGAGTACGCTGGCCAATCCATTCGAGTGATATTTTCACTTTCCAGTAGCTCCTCAACAGCAAGAGTCTGATGTGGCCGTGCATTGTCATCCATAAAAATGAAGTCTGGGCCAATGGCACCTCGGAACAGACACACATGGGAAAGGAGTACCTCCTCACAATAGCGATCCCCGGTTACAGACCCTCTGTCGAAAACGTGGAGCTCAGTTCGCCCGTTCAGCATAATGCCTCCCCAGACAAGAACTCCAGGACCGCCGTTACGGTGTCTCTCCTTGATGTTACTGGGATAAAACCGGGTCTCGTCCTCTCTCTAAATCAAAACGCGTTGAGAATCACTTCCGGTACTGAACCGACTCTCATCCGTAAAGAGGACACGACTCTATTGATCAGTTGTCCAGTTTTTGTGCTCTCTGTACCACTGTAAACGGTGGCGTCGGTGGCCAACTTTCAACGGGAGGCAGCGTTCAGGACGGCAGGCAAATAGGCCTTCTTTGTGAAGGCGTCTGGCCACAGTAAAGCGCTACACTTGTCGCCCCGTTGCTGTACAGAGTTGCTGAGCAATGGCGCTTGCTGACTGCTGTCGGCCTCTTTTCTCCTGCAGGACGATATATCGGTCATCCCTTGCAGTTGTCGTCCTCGGGCGGCCACCACCAACCTTTTTAACAGCTGTACCTGTGGTTTGGAACGCTTTCCAAGCGCGCGAAACGACACTTTTGTTGATACCGAACTCTGCAGCTACACTGGTGACAGTATGCCCCTCTTCCAGCTTTCCGATCATTCTTCCACGTGTGAAGTCGTCCAGGTGATTTCTTCTAGCCATATTTCACGAACTGACTCACTGGCACTTGCAGCGAATATGTTGAATTGCGTCTCCGTCCTTCCTTTTATTCTACTGTTGAGCTGCGCGCGCCGACATCACGCGTTTTGAGTACGCTCATATCGCCTCTGACGTTTCGTTCCTGATATTTGCATACGCATGACGTTTCTACCGACTTACGTGTTCATTGTACTGATCTCCAGACCTCCTTATCTGCAATTTCATGGCTATCTTCTAAATTTTTACATTGTTGCTTAAGTTTTGCACACCAGTGTAGTTTGAAACAGTATTTGGACTAATATGTAGCTGGCGTGCAATCTCCCTCACACCTTTACCATCATTTTTGTAGGCATAAATTTTGCCTTTTTCAAACTCACTTAAAGGTTTTCCTCTAAGCATTCTAAAAAGATGAAAACGACTGATTTTCAATAAAATAGTATGTTTTTCTTAACAAAAACAGTTAAAAAGAATGAAACACCTACCTTTGAGGTTTACAATATTCCAAAACAAATTATTTTAGCACGTGTCCTACTTTTTTCACACACCAAAAATCGTTAAGTACTGTTTTCCTTAATTTTTACTAGTGGTACATAAAATTTACTCATTTATAAAAAAGAAAAAATAGCCAAACTACATAAAAAAAAGAAATTTAGATTAGGAGGATCGAAATACAAAGCATAAATTACAAAATATGACTGTCCTTCTACTTTTTTCCCGTAGTGTATTATGAAACTGTTATGGCGGCAGCACTCAAATTACTTTCAATTACCCATGTGTTTACAAAGAGAAATGAAGGTAAAAAAAATTTGATCTCTTTTGTATTTCTCCCCGTTTTGGACATCCTGATTTCAAAAAATTAGTCTAGAAAAAATGTCTGTTTGTATATCTATGTATACGTGTCAGCATAACTCCCGAACAAATTGGCCTACGATGTTTAAATTTGGTGTGAAGGTTAGTGGTGGCCATGGGATCTACCATTAAGGTTTTCATCAAAATGCGCATGCGCATAAAGTTGAAATACTGAAATTTTTTTTTTTTTTTTTTATTTTTTTTTTTTTTTTTTTTTTAAATTTCTCCACCATTTGGAACACCCTGATTTCAAAAAAGTGGTCTAGAAAAAATATTTGTCATGTGCGTCTGTGTGTACGTGGTCGGCTTAACTCCCGAATAAATTGACTTATGATGTTAAAATTTTGTGAGCGGGTTAGTCGTGGCCATGGGAGAGACCTACCGTTAAGGTTTTCGTGAAAATCGCACATGCACATAAGGTTGAAATCCTGAAAAATTATGTTTTTCAGTAATTGCTAAAAAAAGATTCAAATGATTTTGATTAAAATCTGTGTGCTTATGACGCTTAAAGTGTTCTAATCTCCCCCACCTCCGAAATTCCCTTGGGAATGCGATAAAAGCGTAAAAAGTTGAAAAAATATTGCCTTCAACACAGAGCTCTCTACCCTTGAGCATCATAAAAAAAGAACTATAAAAAAATGGCCAGTTTGGCGATAATTTTGGCGACAATTCTTATATGAGACTAAAAAAAAACTTATAACATAACGATTTTTACGATATACTTTTCGATAATTCTTACGTTATCCTTTATTGTAAGTGAAACAGAGGAAAAGGAAATATTGGTCATTGCATTAAAATTTGATATGGCTTTATTTACCGATTTCATATTCTCACTCATTTAAATTTAAGTGTCCAGTTTGGCGATATTTTTGGCAATAATTTATACATGGGCAAAAAAAAAAAAAAAAAAAAAAAAAAAAAATGCCGTATTTGGCGATGTTATTCGATAGACATTACATTGTAATTTCTTGTAAGTGAAACAGAAAAAAAATCAACCGTTGATGAGGAAGAAGGGAAGAGAACACTGTGTTAACCCTTTCACTCCCAGTGATGCCAATTGGAATCACAACATTTACAATTTTTTTTCTCCTCACCTAATACTGGGATTATATATATACCTCACCATATATATAATCCCAGTGAATTCGAATCAACGTTTTTACAATCATCAAACTATTCTCTGCCCAAATATATTTTTATTTTTTACCAATATATGGCTGCACGGGTTCTGTTGCTGAATGAAATGAGGCTTTTTTATGTTTTCTCAATTCCGAAAAAGATGCCGAAATTAATTTCATTTTTTAAGTAATTTAAATTAAATAACTCTTTTAAATATGTTCGTATTATTTTCTTTAATATTTAAAAATTGTATATTAACCATTTTTAACGAATAAATATTTTAAAATTTTAACATTTGGAACGATTGAAAAGTGATGATTCCATTTGGCATCAGTGGGAGTTAAGTACAACTCAACACCTTTTTCCGGCTATATTATTTATTTTAGATTCGAACTGTTATTACCACGTTATTGCTATTTTTTTCTAGCAGTATTCACTACGTTAAGATATATTTACGACTAAATAGAAGATTTCAAATTTTATTTGATTTATTTTGAAATGCCGAAGCGAAATAGCTTTAGACTTGTCCTTTACCTAATGCCCAGTGATGCCATTTGGAATCATTTTTAATTTTAATTAAAAATTAAACACAAAAAAAATGCTTTCAACCCTGTTATTCTGGATACCAAATGAGTATATTTTATAAATTTCAGATTTTTAAAATGAAAAATAAATAATTGGGACTGAAAGGAAGGCATTCATTTTTCAACTTTTTACACCTTTAGAGCATTTCTACAGGAATTTCGGGTGGTGAGGATGTTAAGAACACCTTAAGAGACATTACCACTGCGAGTTTGATTAAAATCGTTAGAACCATTTTTAATCAATTACTAAAAGACATGATTTTTTCATGTTTCCACGTTTTGCGTCTGCGCAATACTGACCATCTATCCGTACACCAAGTTTGAACCATCGATATAAACAACTGGATAGACTGAAACGCTGGGAAAATGAAGCCGTTGCCAGATGCCGTTGGTGGGATAAAAAATAAGATAGTCTTTGACAAAGACTTGGAGACTTTTGAATCATCTTTGAAGAATGACAAGAGTACTGCCCATCTATATGTAGATGATGAAAAGAAATTATATATTTCTTGAACAATTCCAAAAAGTTTACTGCATCTAAACACCAGTCAACTGCTGCTCCACCAACAATATTCAGGGAATGGCCAGCACATGGAATTTGTTAATCTTTAATATTATTTCTTTCATACCCTTGTATTTGCCAGACATATTGTCAGAATTATCATATAACTGGCCTCGACACTTACTAAAATCTATTTTGCCCTCATTTGTAAGGTAATTGTGCACCATCTTAGCCATACTTTCCCCTGTGTGACTGCCCATCTCTAGGAAAGTTAGAAAACGTTCAATAGGGAGTTCATCATCTGGTGAAACCATATATATAGATTAACAACTGGATAGACTTCTTAAAGCTGGGAAAATGAAGCCATTGCCAGATGCCGTTGGTGGGATAAAAAATACGGATTGCTGAGGATTGAAAATAAAATTTTGGGTTGTACACAGCAGAAATGTCAATAGTAGACCTTAATTAGTAATAATGTGCTAAAAAATATATACTCTAGCATTTTACAAGGTTTTTCACATTTCCATCCAACTATAAAAGTGAACCGTGATTGGTTAATCTTCCCACCAGCTTCGCAATCCTCTGCGCGTTTTTCTCTTTGCATTGACAATGGAGCAGTCTATCCAGTTGTTTATCTATATCGATGGTTTGAACATCATAGATTAATTTGTTGGAGAGTTATGCTGACCATAAACACACGGGCAGGTATTTCTTCCAGACCACTTTTTTGAAGACAGGATGCTCTAAAATGTAAAGAAATGCACAAATGGCAATAATTTGGCAACATTTAAATGACTGAAATCTCCTCTTGTTAATTTGTTTGTTGAAAAATCTTGTCACTAAATTCCTAAGTTCTAATCCGGCATCTCTATCTACAACCAATATGTGGAACTCTATAGAGGTACTGCAGAAGAATCTTTGTTGATCTTTTCGAAATTTCCTGTTGAATGATTTGGAAACTCGGTTCAATAACGATTCGTTGAAATTGCTTGTCGGTAACATTTGTAGTTTTGTCTCAGAATGTTTATATCACAGACGGACGGAGGTTCAGAGCCTTTCTATAAACTATTCACTTTATAAGTGCAGTGTAGAAGCTAAATATTGAAAATATGCACACGTTTTGTAGTCCGTACCCGCCTGAGAGTGTAAGTAGCTCAATGCTACTTACCATTGAACAATACTACTAAACTTTGAGTTAAGGGGGAAAGACAGTTGCGAAAAAAGTAACAAAAGTGTTCTTTATGCTTCGTATTAGCGTTGAAGTTGCGTGTAATTTTTTATATTTTTTTAAAAAGGAATGGACTTTTCTAATTATTAGAAAGATGGTGTGAAATCTTATGCTGGGGTATGCCTGCATAATTCGATTGGAAATTCTTGATGAAACCTAAAAAAAGATTCAAATTCCCAAGTTGCATATTATATAATGCAAAAAAAACTAAAAAAAATCGATATATTTTTTGTATACCGAAAATAATACTTTTATTTCCCTATGTAAGCATACGGGTGAATTAAAAATAAGAAGAATGTACTTAAATTCAGGAGAATTACTAACTCTCAGAATCGAATGACCTATACCATACAGTTTTCACTGTCATGTCCTGGACTATATTGAAAATATAGTCCAGGTTCTATCCAGGAAGTTCTTTGTTATATCCAGGAAGTGGAAGGAACGAGTTCCTGCATTCCATTAAGTGTTAGTAAACAAAAATCAACCAAGCTTTCCAATAACAATTGATGTACAATCACCCCTCCCCTCCCCCTTGACATTCTTGGTCGCATCTTTGACACCAAAAAATACTTCAAACTCTGACATAGAAACACATGAACTTTTAGCGGCATATCTGGGAAATGGAGTCTAACGATAAAAGTAGAATGTGAACCTTTTAGTCAGTGTTTGAGAACAAAAGTCAACAAAAGATCACAAATGTGGCTTGGCGTTGAAATCCTCTCCCATGACTACTTGTCTTTAAGGTCGTGGTTTGACGTTAAATTAGGACTAGATTATTTCCTGTTTACAGAAGAACCGACATCCATTGTCATCAATTACCTTAAATAGGATCTAGTTTTGGGTAGAAAAGTGCGGAAATGATAATTTAGTTCCTGTTTATTTTTTAATTTACTTAATTTCCACCGAATAACTGGATCCGGATGTTAGCTGTTCAATTATTAAAGTCATTGGATGGTATGGAAGTGTGATTGTGGAATCCGGAGTAAATAAGACTTCCGTATTTCATAAAAGACGAAGCTCTGACATGGAGTGACTCAGTACTGACGAATTGTAACCTAAAAAGAGCATCCTCCTGGTTTTATTTTTTATTGTCTTCCACATTCTTTGGGATTTCTATCAAAATGGAGCATTTCTCTGCACTAGATATTTTTAATTAAGAAACAAGTAGGATTGTTATAGCCACTAACTACTTAATAATCTACTTCTATACACTTTTCTATTATGGTACTCTATGCAAAAACTAGGGGTGTGGAACATAGCACAGCTTGCAATTACACTATAATACTGAGGTGGATTAGTGTCATTTACCGTTTCTATATTTTCATCATTCATATAAAAAAAATGGCCAGTTTGGCGATATTTTTGGTGACAATTTTTATATGAGACTTTAAAAAGGTCAATGGTCAGTAAGGAAATGGTCAACTTGGAGTATTTTTTGCAATAATTCCCGTATGGGTTTAAAAAAAAAAAAAAAAAAAAAAAAAAAAAAAAAAAAAAACTTTGCCAAAATGGTGACTTTGGCAATATACTTTTAGGTAATCGTTATATATTTCTTTATTATAGGCGAAACTGTGGGGAGAAGAAAAAACGATCATTGTTGAGGTATGCTCTAGGAGAGAGAACTCTGTGTTGAAGGCATTCGTCTTTCAACTTTTTATGCCATAAAAGCATTTTTACGTGAATTTCGGAAGTGGGGATGTTTAGAACATCTTAAGAGGCATTAGTACAGCGATTTTTATCAAAATCGTTGGAGCCGTTTTTAAGCAATCATTGAAAAACATTATTTTTTCAATGACAGCTACCTTATGCGCATGCGCGATTTTGACAAAAACCTTAATGGTAGGTCTCTTGGCCACCAGCAATCCGTCTACCAAATTTGAACATCGTAGGTCAATTTGTTCGGGAGTTATGATGACCACAGACACACAGACGCACAAACACACAAACAGACTGACATTTTTTCTAGATCACTTTTTTGAAATCAGGGTGTTCCAAAACGTGGAGAAATACAAAAAAAAAAAAAAAAAAAAATCTAAATTATATTTTGACCGAATGCTATACTTTCATTACCCTATGTATAATACATATGGTTAATTGAAAGTAAAAATTATGAATGCTGGCTATATCTTGTATACTAATTGATGAAAATAAAAAAGATTTTTTTTCGCTAATGGTGGAACCAAGTACTCATAGTCACTTGCAAGTGTTCGCAGTCACTTGGCCATCGTTGTTCCTAACATAGGACATCCACGACTTACATCCCTGTCTTACCCCGGATTCGAACCGAGACTCACCAGCGTGGTAACCCGATGCGCTAACCACTATATTGAATGAGCGACGGGATTTGAATAAGATTTTAAATTTTAATTACATCATTCACAGCATAAAAATTATATTTATTAACAGTAAAAAATGCACATGAATGAGATATTATTATAAACATGAATAACAATAATACAGAATTACATATAACGAATGAAGACGATGAGAATCAGTAAGAGTATAAATGGTACTTACTGAATAGACTTGAATTAACAGAATAAATTTGAATTAGATTTCGATTGTAAACTAAGAAGTACCCAAAAGTGTTTTTGATTTAGTGATTAATATAAAAAGATGATTTCAAGATGTCTACTCAACCGCATCCGAATCGTCTGCACCCTCACAAGTTAAAAATGTAAATATAAAAAGAACGAGTGGCTCCCTCCATGATTGAACCTTCAGCCAGCCCTTGGGCCTCTCCCATCATCCTTTTTCGAAGAAGGATGGTTCAACTAGATTTTGCGTCGATTATCGGAGGTTGAACGATGTCACGAAAAAGGACAGCTACCCTCTTCCTAGAATTGATGACACTCTAGACAATCATTCTGGAAACAAGTGGTTTTCGACACAAGACTTAAAGAGCGGATATTGGCAAGTTGAGACACACCCTGATGACAGAGAGAAGACAGCATTCACAACCGGACAAGGACTTTGTCAGTTCAAGGTGATGGCATTTGGATTATGCAATGCTCCAGCAACATTCGAACGCCTCATGGAAACAGTGCTAAGAGGTCTTTCCTACGAAGTCTGTCTGGTTTTCATCGATGACATCATTATCGTAGGGCGAAGTTTTGAGGAACATCTAGATAATTTTAGAAAGGTGCTGCGAAATTAAAAGACGCCAACCTGAAGTTAAGTCCGGCCAAATGTAAATTATTCCGACATGATGACTTGGGCATGTCATCTCTGCCGAGGGTATACGCACAGATCCAGAAAAAGTGTAGGCACTTAAAGAGTGGAGATGCCCCAAAGGTGTGCATCGGTTGAGGAGTTTCCTGGGGCTTTGCACCTACTATAGACGATTCGTGAAGGGCTTTTCTTACATCGCAAGACCCCTTCACAGACTGACAGAGAACAAGCAGAAATTCTTGTGGACGGAAGAATGTGAGGATGCATTTGACCAACTGAAACAAGCTTTAACATCTGCACCTAACCTGACGTATCCTCAGCCCGATAAACAATTCATTCTTGAATCGGACGCGAGCAACGAGAGTGTCTGTGTTGTTTTGTCCCAAGAAATAGACGGCCAAGAACGAGTCGTAGCATATTGGAGTAAGTGCCTATCTAAACCGGAGAGGAATTACTGTGTCACCAGGAAATAGTTGCTCACCGTAATTAAAGCCGTAGAACATTTCTATCATTACGTCTACGGCAGGAAATTCCTGCTCCGTACGGATCATGCATCGTTGACCTGGCTTCTAAATTTCAAGAATCCCGAAGGTCAAAATAGCCAGATGGATAGAAAGACTCCAGGAGTATGACATCGATATCCGTCATCGGAATGGATCATCACATGGAAACGCAGACGCTCTGTATAGGAGACCTTGCCCAGAGAGCTGCCGATATTGTTTCAGGGTTGAAGCGAGTTACGGACTGATCAATCCGGTAATACTCCAAGTTACATCTTCAACATCATCGAATCCAGACCTGTGGAGTGACGGAGAAGTCAGAAAAGACCAACTGAGAGATCCCGACATCAAGCCAATAATCGAATGCGACACCTACTTGAAGGACATTTCCGTCTTTAGTCCCACGACAAAGCAATATTGGGGCCTCTGGAACTCTCTTCATATTCGAAACGGCGTGCTGTACCGGAAGTTCGAATCTGATGATAGAAATACATCCCGATGGCAGCTGTTGCTTCCAAGATCCCGAGTCACAGACGTTCTTAAAGAACTACATAGCAGTCCAATTGGATGCCACTTCGGAGTAATGAAGACGTTGCAAAGAGTTCGAGAGCGGTTCTACTGGAGTAAGGAGAGGGCTGAAGTGGAGAAATGGTGCCGATCATGTGATGCCTGTGCAGCCCGGAAAGGACCGAAGAAACGTAGTCGAGGAAAACTGTAACGTTACAACGTAGGAGCGCCATTTGAACGGATTGCGTTTGACATCTTGGGATCACTGCCACGATCTGCTGACGGCAACACATACCTCCTTGCTGTCATGGATTGTTTTACGAAGTGGCCCGAAGCGTAGCCTATCCCGGATCAAGAGGCTACCACTGTTACAGAGATAATGGTTCAGCGCTGGATTTTCAGATTTGGAATGCCTTTTCAGTTACAATCTGATCAAGGAAGACATTTTACCTCTGCTGCAATTAAAGGACTTTATGAACTACTTGGCACAGACAAAACCCAGACGACGCCTCTACACCCACAGTCAGATGGCATGGTGGAGAGGTTTAACAGAACCATTCTCAATAACCTCTCATTGATGGTTTCCAGAAACCAACTGGACTGGGATCAGAAGTTACCTTTTTTCTCTTGGCCTATCGCAGCGCTGTCCACGAGACTACTGGCTATTCCCAATCCCAAATGCTCTTCGGTCGTAACCTTCGTCTGCCTTTCGATCTGTTGTTTTTCCGCCCTCCAGACGTACCTTCATCGCCTGAGGAGTACGTCGAGGATCTTCAGGCACAGTTTGAAGCTGTGCACATTTTTGCCCGAGAGTGAATCCACTTGGCGACGGAGAAGATGAATACCAGATACGATACGAAGGCTACAGGACATCAATTCCACAAAAGGGACAAGGTTTAGTTCTGGAACCCAAAACAACAAGAACTTTCTTCCAAACTTTAGTCTCACTGGGATTGTCCTTACGCAGTACTCAACCGGCTGAATGATGTCGTGGTCCTAATCCGTAAGTCATCTAATTCTAAACCTAGAGTCGTTCATTACGACAAGTTAGCCCCCTACTATGGCCGTAGTTTGTAATCCCCCTAATGTATAAAGTGTATATAGTTATTAAGATCATGGTCACATGTGTATATAAATTTTTAAGTTGTTTGTTTATTTATTCAGTAATGTTTCTATCTTTCTGTACATAAATTAGTAAGTTTAGTAAGTTTTATAGTTTAGTAATGAACGCAGAGTGTATGCTATTGCTTTGAAAGTAAGCCTTCCTTTTCGGGGACTATACTTCCCGGTACGTGCAGTCCTTGGGAGGGGGGAAATGTTACGAATTTCTGTATATTTGTAAATATTTCGTAGTATTAATGATGTAAAAAGTCAAATTTATGTACATTTTGGATAAGGCAGTGCAAGAGTTTGTCTTTACTTCGCTTTCCTACAATGCGTTTCTCAATGCTTGAAAACGAGTTTTACAGAGATAATGCTGGAAAACGAGTTTTACAAGGAGTAGGCCATTTAACATTATGGTTAATGGTGATCTCACCAAGTTGGCGCAGGTTTGGGGGACTAATTTGTGCCCTTAGAGGGTTCGAGCCGTTGTATAAGCATCATTTTATTAGAAACCATTGATTTGTTTGTGTAATTTTTCTAACAAAACTATTGCTATGGTTTTTTAATACTTTAGTCACTGTACCTTTTATACTTTCAAAATTCTTCAACAGAAGTTACTGAAATAAAAAAAAATCTCTTTTTTTTTAAACAGATTAATCTTAGAACGCCCCTAAGGCCACTCAAGTATGATTTATCTCAAGTCACTCAAAGCTCAATTATGATTGATCTCAGGTCACTCAAATATGTTTGATCTCAGATCACGCATTTTGCTTTCGCATTAAACGAATTTTAACATTAACTACAATATATTGAAATACATTGAAACATAATTTTGAATTTGTTTGAATACATACACAAAAGGATTTACGAAATTATGTCACACACATGGCTTGGTAACAGTATTTCAACGAAACACCTAATTGTCGCAAAGTAGGCCTTCCCTCTTAATTCTAAACTTAAGAAGTAGAAAAATCTTTGAAAAAATCACTGAATTAGGGAAATTTTTTTAAGACTGATACAAATACTCTGTATTCAAATTATGTTATGTAGTATATTATTTTAGCTGATTGTCAATAGATTTAGTCCGAAAAATAAACTAAATATTAACTTCCTAATACAGTCAAACCCCGTTAACACGAAGTCGATTTGGTCGCTGAAATTGCTCGCGTTAACCGAATTTCGTGTTAAAAGAATTAATTAAGGTTAAGTTTTAAGTACGGACAATGGCTTTTACTCGTTAAACGGGATTTTATGTTAAGCGATTTCGCGTTAACGGAATATGACTGTAGTATTCTTCATAGCTTTGTAGTGACTGTTCTTGGTTTACTATCCATGGCTATAGTCATAAAAAAAGGTTGCATGAAAAAATGGTCTTTTGAGGGTACTCTATATTAAGTCAGGGTACGGAACACTCGGCGATTGAGTATTCGAACCTGTAAACATAGTGAGCAAAAAAGCGTTGCTCTTTTTTGCTGAGGTATAAGAATGTCCAATACGAAATAAATAATATTTAAAAACTATTATTTTTTAAAGTTTTTGTAAAAGTTTTGTTTTAAGTATTGTCGAAACATATCAGCCACAGAAACTTTAAATTTTTTTGTGATGAAAGACTTTATTTCTTTTGTAGTATAAGATACAATTTATGTCACGTAAGTTAAGACAGAGCATAAAAAGTAGGCCAGGATTTTGATTAGCTATTGAAGTAGGAGAGGAAATCGATTCACAAAACCATATTTTTAAATATTGAAGGGAAATGAGATATTGATAATTTTGTAGAAGATTGTAGTTTTGATTAATTTCTGTGTTGTGACCTTAATAACCATTTGGAGCAACCACTTCTGTATCAATAATTTCTAGTTGATCACTAAGGATATTTGAGAAACAATGGCGACGGTTCGTCTCATCTCAACAAAGTGGCCTTGCGTTTTTTTGTCATCGAAACAACATTGAATATATTGGTGTAAAATAGATACGAAATGGGTCACTTTTTTAAACGAAATTAAACTAAACACCTCTCAGGTAGCACAATGGCAGCCATTCACTCTGCAGCATTAAGGGCATCGATTACTTGGCGCCACAAAAAGAGATAGTTAATTGTCTAGGTAAAGATTTTATAGCATAATTTTTATGTAAAATAAAAATTTCAATATAAGAATAAGTATCAATATTGTCTTAGCCGAAAAAATCATCTGTATCTACATGTTCCTATCTGGGCGTAGGTTCGAGTCCCGTGTTAGGCATGGGTGTTTGTAAATGTATGTTGGCTTGTCTAATGGCGAATGTTTCGGCGCATTATAGCCCTAGTGTTGCTGACGGCGCCAGATAATCTGAATACAACCAACCAACCAACCAACCAACCAACCAACCAACCAACCAACCAACCAACCAACCAACCAACCAACCAACCAACCAACCAACCAACCAACCAACATCAGCGGAAAGGATGATCAACTATTGTTAAACAAGTTATTAAAAATATTTATTGTATTTGGTGGTATAATAAATTATACTAAAAGTTGGTAAAAGGAATAGTTTATGAAACTTCACTTAAATCTTTTTATAAACTAACTTAAAAAAATATAAAATAATGTTGGGAGTTAAGAGATAAGAAGGAAAGTGTAAAACAATCAAATTACAAAAAAGAATTAAAACTCTTGAGATCAATAAATTAATGAAAAAAAGAAAATATGCTTCGAAAAATAAAATCATTGTTGTAAGTTAGGACCTTGTAATTTTGGAGTCATATTTACTCGCAGATGCGATATTGTTGAATTTCATGAAAAAAATTACAATTCGATGAGAGAAATGAAATGAAAGTAATACAATTCGTTTTAATTTAGTGGAACTACAATTTTGTTCATAAAAATTGGTATAAATGTAGTAAAGTGTTATTCTGGAAATCTATCCCTGCGCAGAAAGTTGGAGAACGTAGAAATTACTTTCAAGTCAAGATTTGTCTGACTTTCGGCATTTTTCAAGAACTATATAGGATCGTACTACATTCAGTAAAAACTTTTGTTCAGTCTTTAGATATGAATTGATAGCCATCGACGAAGCTCTACATTATATGATTTCCAATAATTTCTCCTGCGATATCTGGATTTTCTCCATTCAATTCTTGAGCAAATGGCGAAACATTACCGACAAACTCGGCATGGACATTGTGAACAAACTAAAGATTTACTCTTCGCATAATGTCATTCATCTGCAGTGGATATCCTCCCATGTAGACCTCTTCTTTAATGACTGACCGATGAATTGGCTAAGGAGGGCTCTGCTGTAACATCCGAAAATTGTGGTCATCTTCCTTTTAAGGAAATTTTCTCGAAGGTCAGAGCCGACAACAGCAAGACATGGAGGATTCCACCAACTCATGACTGGTATGAACGAAAACGTCCTGGGGCTGCCCTGGAGCTGAAGGGCGACAGGAAATTACAAACCACCATCACCAGACTCATCACCGGACATACTCGCACACTTGCATATGCTCAGGGACAAAAGGAGTACCCTGTGTGCCTCAAGTGAGTTTCCCATCAAGCTTCACCGGACCATCTGCTTTCCTGTTTGGATTTAGAGAAGAGCGATCTCTTTAAAAACCCTGCGCTGGTTCGAGACTTTCTTTGGGCGTACGGTCTCTTGGAATTGGTCTAGACTTGTTCTAGATCAAGTGGAATAAGAAACAACAAAAACAACATAGTTTGGAATCTTCTATGATGGTGGATGATAGGATGATCTTCTTAAGAATTAAGAACTTTAAACAAATTTTTCTCGTTGTTGATATTGGGCTTTTTGAAACGCTAAAGGCTTTTTTTCTAATTAATGGAGAAGTCTTAAATTTTTAGAGCATGTTGTAAAATACGTCTGTTTTAAAAATTGGCATTTTTATTAACAAAATATGTTGTAGTTTTCATTTTTTTAACACTGAAGTAAAATTATTGCAGACTTATAATTTTTTTTTTTTTGTTAGAATGAATAAACATTTATATTATAATTAATTACTATGAGTATTCCAGATTTTAATTCCAATTTATAAATAATATTGTTTAAAGAATTTTAAAAAAAAGTGCAGGACAAAATTTTAATATTTAAAAATGTCTTAGTATTTTAAAAACTGTGTAAAAAATTTCTAATTTCTAAATTTAAAAAAAAAAAAAAAAAAAAAAAAAAAAAAAAAATTTTTTTTTAGAAATATTGTTTTTTCATATAAATTAAAATATGGAATATCTACTTTTTTATTTAAAAATACAATAATAAAAAAAGTTAAGATGGTAAGAGTGTGTCCTTAAAATCACATTTAAAAACACTTCAAAAAAAAAAAAAAAAAAAAAAAAAAAACTTTTGGAATCACGCTTAAAAAACACTTTCAAGTCATGCTTAAGAAAAAACACTTTCAAATCTTATTCGTTTATCAAAACATATTAAAAGAAACACCGAAGCGTAAAAAAAGAAGTGTTCCAGCAGAATTACTTGTAAAAAAAAAATTATATTTGCGTTCTGGAATTTTATTAATTATAGTTAAACCATTTGAACTATGTGTTTTAAGCATTACAGGAAACCACTTAAAGTTCATATTTCCAAATCTTGTGAAATCCAATTTATTTCATATGCACGCGGAATTACTTATATCCATTATTTAACTGCACCGAGTAAAACAATTCAGACGACGTATTTGGTCAAGAGCCATTAAAATTTTCATGTAAATATCCCACTTACGTTCAATTTGTCAAATACCAACATTTGAACATCTTCGAAGTCGATGAGTTAATTGATAGCTCTACCCTTAAAAGTTGAACTTCTCTTTGTTTCAATACCTGCACCATTTTTTTTAAACTGATAAATTAATATTTAGACCACAGTGCCTTATAATTTATGCTTCCACCCCACCTAAAATTACCAGGCGTTACCCCCTCCTTCGAAAAAATAAATTCAATTTTCCGGAAATTTCCCCCAAACCAAGGATTGACCTGACCCACCATTAAAACAGAATAATCAAAATTAGTCATTAAGACTCCAAGATGTGTCTCCTCCACTAATTTCGACCCGGTCAACCTGAAGATATACAAAAACCGTAATTTAAATTTCCGTCTTTGGACCTCACCCTTTTCGGGGTAAACAATCTTGCGATTTTTCAATATTTTTTCAAGTCTTGTGGGATTCACTGGATGCGCTGGTCCAATGAAAAAAGAGATGGTCATTCTTTCAAATTTTTTTAGTTGGTTTCTTTTATTTTTTAAGGTTCGGAAGTAAATAAATACATTAAATTCCCCAATATAGTACTGGTGTGGGTAACTAGATATTTGCACGCAGCGCACTATTTGGCGCACAACACATATTTCTAATTTTTCAGTAGAAACATTAAGAATCTTATAAATTCATTGTAAAGGAAACTGATGTAATATTTATTGTCAATTTTTGTTTAAAACGTCTATGGGAAAAAACAAATTTTAGCCTAAAGGTGTCACTCACTCACTCATTCACTCACTCACTCACTTGATCACTCACTCACTCACTTGATCACTCACTCACTCACTCACTTGATCACTCACTCACTCACTCACTTGATCACTCACTCACTCACTTGATCACTCGATCACTCCATCACTCACTCACTTGATCACTCGATCACTCCATCACTCACTCACTGCACCCTCCCTCCTTCCCTCACTCACTCACTCCCTCACTCACTCCTTCCCTCCCTCCCTCACTCACTCACTCACACACTCGATCACTCAATCACTCACTCACTCACTCACTCACTCGATCACTCACTCACTCACTCACTTGATCACTCCCTCACTCCTTCACTCACTCACTGCACCCTCCCTCCCACCCTCACTCACTCACTCACTCGATCACTCAATCACTCGCTCACTCACTCACTCACTCGATCACTCACTCACTCACTCGATCACTCCCTCACTCACTCACTGCACCCTCCCTCCCTCCCTCCCACCCTCCCTCTCTCCCTCCCACCCTCCCTCTCTCCCTCCCACCCTCCCTCCCACCCTCACTCATTCACTCACTCGATCACTCACTCGATCACTATCTCCCTCCCTCCCTCCCTCACTCATTCACTCGGTCACTCACTCACTCACTCACTTGATCACTCACTTACTCGATCACTCATCACTCACTCACTCACTAACTCACTCACTCACTCACTAACTCACTCACTCACTCACTCACTCACTCACTTGATCATTCACTCACTCACTCACTCACTCGATCACTCACTCACTCACTGCACCCTCCCTCCCTCACTCACTCACACGATCACTCACTCCCTCACTCACTCACTCACTCACTCACTTGATGACTCGATCACTCCCTCACTCACTGCACCCTCCCTCCCTCACTCACTCACTCGATCACTCACTCACTCACTGCACCCTCCCTCCCTCCTTCCCTCCCTCACTCACTCACTCGATCACTCCCTCCCTCACTCACTCACTCAATCGATCACTCAATCACTCACTCACACACTCGATCACTCACTCACTCGATCCCTCACTCACTCACTCATTTATTTATTTATTTTGTGACGGTCACTTCAAAATTCCATGGTCGATCACTTTTGTTTAACGGCTATAGTTTCGGCATAGCATGCTAGATGCCTCGAGTTCGGTTCCCGTCTTGTCCTTAATTTCTACACATTGGTGAACCTGACCCGAACACGCACGCAAGAAGCCTTCTGCCACCACACGACGTACTTCACTGCAATAGGCTTCGCTACATCTGCGGAACCTATTAGTTCTGTCACGGGCTTTCGTTTCGTTTTACTCCCGTCCGACTCACTACGAGTTAAGAACTGTGGTGTTCACTTCAAAATTCTGAAATTTTACTTCGACATGGGAGATCGCTTTTGTCTAACGGTGATACTTTCGGAGTAGCATGCTGGATGCCTAAGGTACGGTTCCCTTCTGGTCCTTACAATCTTCACAGTGGTGAACCAGGACTGAACATGCTCACAAAAAGCCTTCTGCCACCACACGACGCATTTCACAGCGATATGCTTCGCTACATCCGTGGGACCTACGATTTAGTTCTGTCACGGGTTTTCGTTTCGTTTTACTCCCGTCCGACTCACTGCGAGTTAAGTACTGTGGTGTTCACTTCAAAACCCGAAACTTCCCTTCGACATGGGGGATCGATTTTGTGTAAAGGTCATAGTTTCGGCCTAGCATGCTGGATGCCTCAGGTTTAATTCCCTCTTGGTCTTTACATTCTTCACAGCGGTGAACATGGACTGAACATGAACACAAAATAGCTTTCTGCCACCACACGACGCATTTCACAGAGATATGCTTCGCTACATCCACGGGACCTACGATTTAGTTCTGTCACGGGTTTTCGTTTCGTCTTACTACTGTCCGATTCATTGTAAGTTGAGAAGTGTGGTGCTCATTTCAAAACCCAAAACTTCCCTACGACATGGGGATCGCTTTTGTCTAACTGTCATAGTTTCGGCCTAGCACGCGGGATGCCTCAGGTTTGATTCTCTCCTGGTCCTTACATTCTTCACTGCGGTGAACCTGGACTGAACATGCACACAAACAAGCTTTCTGCCACCCCACGACGCATTTCACAGCGATATGCTTCGCTACTGTCATGGATGTTTACCAGATGGCCAGACCACTTGAACAGCATTACACTGCCTTGCCTTAGTGGAAGAGGGAGAAAGAGTCGCCATCGGTTCCTTTGAGAGGAAAGACGCATGCTTTAGAGCTGCGACGTTGTATTAGCCTACTGGCTTGAGAAATGCTTAGGCACAGGTCTAGCATTTTGTAAACGAAGGAATTGTAATTAAACGTTGTTTGTTTTTATAGCAACGTGTTTTAATTCTAGGTTAAGTCATAGTCAAAATCCTTCATAGCTACATCCGCGGGACCTACGATTTAGTGCTGTCACGGGTTTTCGTTTCGTCTTACTCCTGTCCGATTCATTGTAAGTTGAGAAGTGTGGTGCTCATTTCAAAACCCAAAACTTCCCTACGACATGGGGATCGCTTTTGTCTAACTGTCATAGTTTCGGCCTAGCACGCGGGATGCCTCAGGTTTGATTCTCTCCTGGTCCTTACATTCTTCACTGCGGTGAACCTGGACTGAACATGCACACAAACAAGCTTTCTGCCACCCCACGACGCATTTCACAGCGATATGCTTCGCTACTGTCATGGATGTTTACCAGATGGCCAGACCACTTGAACAGCATTACACTGCCTTGCCTTAGTGGAAGAGGGAGAAAGAGTCGCCATCGGTTCCTTTGAGAGGAAAGACGCATGCTTTAGAGCTGCGACGTTGTATTAGCCTACTGGCTTGAGAAATGCTTAGGCACAGGTCTAGCATTTTGTAAACGAAGGAATTGTAATTAAACGTTGTTTGTTTTTATAGCAACGTGTTTTAATTCTAGGTTAAGTCATAGTCAAAATCCTTCATAGCTACATCCGCGGGACCTACGATTTAGTGCTGTCACGGGTTTTCGTTTCGTCTTACTCCCGTCCGATTCATTGCGAGTTGAGAAGTGTGGTGCTCATTTCAAAACCCAAAACTTCCCTACGACATGGGGGGTCGCTTTTGTCTAACTGTCATAGTTTTGGCCTAGCACGCGGGATGCCTCAGGTTTGATTCCCTCCTGGTCCTTACATTCTTTACTGCGGTGAACCTGGACTGAACATGCACACAAAAAAAGCTTTCTACCACCACATGGCACAATTTTTGCGATATGTTTCGGTACATCCCCGTCACCTACGATTTCGTTCTATCACTGGCTTTCGTTCCGACTCACTGCGAGTTAAGTTCTGTGTTGTTCACTTCAAAATCCGCAACTTCTCTTCGACATGGGGGGATCGTTTTTGTCTAACGGTTATAATTTCGGCCTAACACGTTGATGCCTCGGGATCGGTTCCCGCCTGGTTCTTACATTCTCCATAATTTCTGTAGCCTGAAACCCCATAATACAAAAATGGACACCATGTGAAATTTTTGTATTTGTTCAGGAGATTGAATTATCCATAACTTTGAACTATTAAAATTTTATTTCTTTGCTACTTTTAAAAACATTAATGAAAGTTTTTCACATTGTTATTGGGCATTGATAAGTTGGTTGGTTGTATTCAGATTATCTGGCGCCGTCAGCAACACGAGGGCTATGCGCCGAAACATTCGTCATTAGACAAGCCAACATACATTTACAAACACCCATGCCAACACGGGACGCGAACCCGCAACCTCGCGGTCTAGAAGCTAGCACGCTAACCTCTATACCGTTTGGTCGGCCGGCATTGATAAGTAATTGGAAGTATAGATCATAGTATTTATTTATGACATATTTCTGTAGCCTGAAACCCCATAATACAAAAAATGGACACCATGTAAAATTTTTGTATTTGTTCAGGATATTGAATTATCCATAACTTTGAACTATTAAAATTTTATTTCTTTTCTACTTTTAAAAACAGCTTAAGGGGGTCCGGTACCGAAAATAAGAAAACTTTATTTATTTACATTTTTATGTCAAAAATTTATTTTATGTATGAGATACTATTTATATATCTTTGAGAAAATGTTTTTTTTTTAATATTGTATTTAGTTATTTAAAAAAAACTTAAAAACCAAGAAAAATCCATAATAATTGATATTTGCGTATTTTGATATAAGTCAAGAAAAAATAAAAAAAATTTCAAAGTGAAAGCTTTCTGTAATACATAATTATATAAAGAAATTTTTGTCTTCACAGAATTTTGATAGGTGAATTAAAAAAAATTAAAATTTTTTTTTTACAGCTTAAAAAGTTTTTCACATTGTTATTGGCATTGATAAGTAATTGGAAGTATGGATCATAGTATTTATATATGACATATTTCTGTAGCCTGAAACACCATAACGCTAAAATGGACACAGTAAAATTTTTGTATTTGTTCAGGAGATTGAATTATCCATAACTTTGAACTATTAAAATTTTATTTCTTTGCTACTTTTAAAAACAGCTTAATGAAAGTTTTTCACATTGTTATTGGCATTGATAAGTAATTGGTAGTATGGATCATAGTATTTATTTATGACATATTTCTTTAGCCTGAAACCCCATAATAAAAAAATGGACACAGTAAAATTTTTGTATTTGTTCAGGAGATTGAATTATCCATAACTTTGAACTATTAAAATTTTATTTCTTTGCTACTTTTGAAAACAGCTTAATGAAAGTTTTTCACATTGTTATTGGCATTGATAAGTAATTGGAAGTATGGATCATAGTATTTATTTATGACATATTTCTTTAGCCTGAAACCCCATAATACAAAAATGGACACAGTAAAATTTTTGTATTTGTTCAGGAGATTGAATTATCCATAACTTTGAACTATTAAAATTTTATTTCTTTGCTACTTTTAAAAACAGCTTAATGAAAGTTTTTCACATTGTTATTGGCATTGATAAGTAATTGGAAGTATGGATCATAGTATTTATTTATGACAATTAATAAAGAAATGGACTTGGTGTCTTTTACATCCGGGGTACTGTTTTATTTATCTGATTAGTTACTTACTTTCTTTTTCATGTATTTGAATTTTAATAATGATTTATCAAATGATAATGTTTTGAATCTTAGTAATTTCATTTAAAATAGAAAACGCATAACATTATTGGGAGTTAAATTCGGTTTAAATATTTAAAGAAAATCATATTTTCGTCATTAGCAATTTTTTTTTTTCGTTTCATGTTGTTATAGATCAAATTTAAAATTTTTCTGATTTTCATCTTCTTGCATAATTTCTAGATTCTGCTTCATTCAAACTGATGTAACTTAATTAAATCCTTCTTTTTTTATTTTCTTACCATTTGAAGTAACTCACAACTTTTTATAGTTTACTAAATAAATCGGATTTCAAGATGAATGGAAAAGGTTTCCAAATTACGCGCTCTTAAATGTTTTGATCTAAAAAAAAAGTACAAATGTTAACTTAAAAAGAAACAATAAGCGTCATTCATAGGTCTAGATCAGCTTTCGCCACTAACCTCTAAAGGCGGGCCGGGCCATATGACTTATGTTGGAGCTTTTCACAGGCCGGATACACCAAAATATGTATATTTAATTATTATAGATTTAACTATATATAGCATTTCTGAAAACTGGAAAAAAAAATAGTCTTAATAAAATTGTAACTGATTTTTTTTTTAATAATTTTTTTTTTTTTTTTTTTTTTTTTTAATAATTGAAAAAAAAAAAAAAAAAATATTAGTAAATAAAAGTCCAAAAATGAAGTGAATCTTTTGTTTCAACGTGAAAACTGGAAAAAAAATAGTCTTAATAAAATTGTAATTGATTTTTTTTTTATAATTTTTTTTTTTTTTTTTTTTTTTTTTTTAATAATTGAAAATGACTTTTAATAAAAGTATTTAAAATGTACTTCCAAATTAATCCGTTTTTGTCGATATCAATGGTGAAACGATGACTATCGAAATTGTTCTGCTTATTTTATGATGGAGTCGACGTTTCTTGGAGTATTTGTTGCAATCAATTCAAATAAATTGTTCAAATGGGATTCAGTTAAGTTATTCATGTATTTATATTCTTGATGAAAACCACCTTACTGAAAGCTTCTTCATATAGTTTCTTCGAGCAAGTAATAGAGAACCCTGTTCTTCATAATTAACACATATTATTTCGGATAAATTACTATTATGTAATGAAAACTCCATATCATGAAATTTGATTTTTTAAAAAAATCTCCTGTGATGTCGGCGGGCCGCAGAAAAATATTCAGTGGGCCAAACCCGGCCCTCGGGCCGCGTATTGGCTAACGCTGATCTAGATAATGGGATGATCGTAAATATAAGTTATTTGTCCCTTTTTTTTAAACTGTATTCTAAATCTTCAAATAAAGATTAAGGTATACATATACATTAGGAATTGTGAAATTTGACTCAAGTCTGCGTTTTTTTTTTTTTTTTAATAATTTTTTTTTTTTTTTTTTTTTTAATTTTTTTTTTTTAATATTCCTGAATTTATTACAAACGGTATAGTGGTTAGCATGCTAGCTTCTAGGCCGCGAGGTTGCGGGTTCAATGTATGTTGGCTTGTCTAATGATGAATTGATGAATGTTTCGGAGCTTTATAGCCCTCATGTTGCTGACGGCGCCTGATAATCTGAAAACTACCAACCAATTCATTACCTTTAAAATGATACGATTTTCTTTCTGAGACACAAATTACTTTTTAAATTACAGAGGGCTTTGTGAACCTGTTTTGTATCACATTATTTAGTGTAGTAAACTTTAAACGTGTTTTCTGAAGAATGACATTTTGGTGTTATATGACTTTAAGGTAACGGTCATAACTTCATTATAAATGGTCCGATTTACAAAATTCTAATTTTGTTTTCTAGACAATAATTGTGAATGTGTTTCCCACTAAAATCTAATATATATTGTTATCAACATTTTTTCTTGATATATATTTTAATCTTAATTTTTGATGCCTTAAAACATTACAATGGCAATTATTCGTTCGTAGCTGACAATAAGTTCACTCAAATTGAAGGTGAACCGCAATAAAAAATAGAACAGAATCTTTGCAAAACAAATAGCGGAAATGAGATTTCCTACAAAATAGGTTAAGAATGAATTCAACTACTAAAAAAATTCTTTAGGTTTACCATACGGAATGATTGCTCCTCATTTGACTTCAACAGGTGTAATAGTTATACTTGAGTAACCCATGAACTTTGATCTGCGGAAGTGGGGCGATACTGTTGAATCATGAGTTCAAGAGTATTTAAACCCCGCTAACTATTCTTTTTCCTGTCATCATCCTTTTGTCTTTCAGTTCTTCTGGTTGTGCTTATCAGCTCTCGAAGAATTGGAGGTAAGTCCTTGGTGATTAATTTATACTTTATAAAATACTCATTTCAGATTATACTGTTGAACTTGCTTTGAATATAAATTTCTGTTTGTATTTATTTAAAATATAAATTTTGATCTAAAATATTTTGAACATAAATTTTGAGTTAAAGCTATTTTGGGAATTTGATTGGAATGATTTTATCTCTAAGCAATCTAATTAAATAGTAACTCATTAAATGAATTTAGAGAGGAAGTAACATTTAAAATAAAAGGCGGTTTTGAATAAATAACTTTGTGATGTAATTTAATTTAGATTTTTTCATTTATTTCGAATTTTTATTTTGACCAATAGAACTTATTTCGAATTTTTATTTTGACCAATAGAACTTATTTTGAACATTCATTTTGATTTTAGACTATTTTGAATATTTATTGTGAATGACTCATGATAAGCAATGTAACTAAATACTAGTATATTAAACGAATTTAAGAATGAAGTAACATACGAGGGTTGTCTGAAAAGTTTTGAGCCTAACATGGAAAGACGTACTTTTTCGGCCAAATATAGTTTTATTTCTCAACTAAGTCTCCTTTTAAGTCAATACACTTCTTCCAACGATACTCCAACCTCTTTAACCCTTCCTGGTAGTAGCTGTCATCTTTCTCTTGAAAATAAGAGTTTACATGATGAATGACCTTCTCATTGTAAAGAATCTCTTTCTACCAAGTGAAACTTTAAGGTTAGGAAACAAGAAGAAGTCGCTGGGGGCCAGATCTGGTGAATATAGTGGATGTGTAATTAATTCGAAGTGCAGTTCATGAATTTTAGCCATGGCAAACGGTCGAAGTGTGAGCAGGCGCGTTATCCTGATGGAAAAGCACTTTCTTCTTCTTCAAATGCGGTCGGTTTTTAGAAATTTCTACCTTCAGCTTGACAAGTAATGATGCTTAATAAACTCGTTATTGTTTTACCTTTTTGAAGATAATCGATAAGCACAATTCCGTGCATATCCCAAAAAACAGTCGCCATCACCTTTCTGGCTGATGAAACCGTCTTCGCTTTTTTCGGAGCAGGTTCACCCTTAGCAGTCCACTGTTTGATTGTTCTTTTGTCTCGGGAGTGTAGTGATGGATCCCCGTTTCATCAACAGCTATGAATCGGCGCAAAAATTCTAACTTGTTTTGTTTAAACCGCTTCAGCAGGGCCTTAGAAATATTCATTCGAATGCGTTTTTGGTCCAAAGTGAGCAAACGCGGCACCCAGCGCGCGGATAGCTTACACATATCCAATTTTTAGTTAATATATGACAAATGCATTCTTTTGATATGCCCATAGCCTCTTCTAACTCTCTAACTTTTATTCGATGGTCGTCCATTACCATTTGGTGCACTTTTTCAATGATATCACAGGTGGTTGCAGTTTAAGGGCGTCCCGAACGCTCATCAACGGAAAGGCTGGTACGACCATGTTTAAATTCAGCTGCTCATCTTTTCACGGTGGCAAATGAAAGGACAGAGTCCCCTTATATAGCATTCAACTCTGTTTTAATTTTCGTTGGTGTATTGCCTTTCAAATGCAAGTATTTAATCACGGAACGATATTCGATTTTTTTCCCCCCAATTTCACAAAAACATGCACTAGGTCTTACTCAAACGACTGTCAAACAACAACTGAGCTTCAAAAATGGCTAAAATTTTAAGGAATACCTTTCAACGAATGCCCGAATACATTCCTAAACTTTTGTTGATGAGTGTTGCTATCTGCAAGTTGAGGCTTAAAACTTTTCAGACAACCCTCGTAAAATACAATGGATTTTTGAAGTTCTAGTTTTAGATATTTTATACAAATTTAGTTTGAATACGTTTTGCCATTTTCAGTTTCATTGTTTATTTTGGAATACTTTTTTAACTTAGTTTAACATAAAATTTGTTTCATTTAGTTAAAATTGAATATTTTTGTTCATTAAATTGGAATATTATTATTGAAATTTTCCTTTTTTGTTATTTAACCTTAACTTTAAAATATACTTAATTTTTACTCTACAAATATTTTTTAATGTGATTTCAATGAAGTTTCAATTAAATTTAAAAGAAATACGAACTTTGATTCTGAATACGATGTCTAATTGTTCATTAAATAACTGAAAATATGTCAAATGACCAAATTCCCATTATCTCTAAACTTTTAAGCTGAAATGAGTTAGAGAACGTAAATACGGTAAAAATTACCATTTTTACTGTGATGAGAAATATTCGAATAAATACATGATTCTCCAGTAAAGTCCATTACCACTCTCTTAACTTAAATATGCCAACATCTACTTTCATAAAAGTTTCAAGTTAAAGTAATCTTGAGATATCCTATGAGACAGCTTATAAAGTCAATTAGGGGTAGAAGATTACACCTACTGGTGAATAACTGTTTAGTTCTAATACGTTTCATGATTCTTGTATTGTTTTAGAGATAAGCATGCTAACTCATGACTTTACTATTATATAGTAATACAGGCAGCTTCATTGTATAGCGCATAACCACTGTACAATAACAGAACACATTTTTTCTGACATTAACTGCCAGGGAATGAAAGTTATATGGACATCCTGCATAATATCTCTCTACATATTTGCAAGTTAACAATTTTAGGCTAATAATGTTTAAATATTTAAAAAAACTAATGAACTAGTAACTAAATAAGCCTCGTGAATTCTTTTTTGAGTCTTTTTGTTGTTTTTTTTTGTTATTTTCATGTTAAACCTAAGCTTCACTTTAACTTTGTAATTGACTATACTTTTATGAGTCTCATGGCATTTTCCGGGTAAGTTTTCTATTTCACAATTTGGCCGCTAGAGGGTCCTGACCTCATTAACCGTTATTGGGTACGTAAATAGGCCGTTGAGCGCGCAAAGCAACCAATCAACCATTCCACCAATCAATTACTTTACTGCAATACCTAAACTCCTCCCCCCCCCCTTTTTTTTTTAGTTTTTTTTTTACCTCAACCTGTTCTAGAGAGGTGGTTCTCTCACATATGTACGCGGAGCCAGGTGCTAGTTCACAAAGTCCTTTCTTTCCATTCCCAGCCGGGAGTTCAACCAACCAACCAATCAACCTGAACTCCTCAACTTTTATGATAATAAGTAATAAGTAAGCTAATGGACCTATTTGCCGGTATCCTATTGAACTGAAACTTCACATATAGACTCTTTGTCAATGACAACGCATTCTGCTACGTTTTGGGACTCTAGCTAAAAGACCGCTTTTACATACGCTATTACCGCTTCGGAAGATCACTTGCGCTCATCCAATCAAGTTAATCGTTTATTCGGTTTGTAATCTCAACGACCTTTTTTTTGGCACAATGACAGCTAATCAGACCAGGACCTACAGCTTAACGTGGATTCCGAGCTACAACGAACATCTATGCTTAAACCAGGATTCGAAACCGGCATCTTTGGCATGCAATATTTGATATTTGCCAGTATCCAATTGATCTGAAACTTCACAGATCGACTCTGTCAATGACAACGCATTCTGCTACGTTTTAGGACTCTAGCCAAAAGACCGCTTTTACATACGCTATTTCCGCTTCGGAAGACCACTTGCGGTCATCCAATCAAGTTGATCTTTTATTCGGTTTGTAATCTCAACGACCTATTTTTTTTGTGGCACAGTGACGGCTAATCAGACCGGTACCAACAGCTTAACGTGGATTCCGAACTACAACGAACATCCATGCCTAAACCAGGATTCGAACCCGGCATCTTTGGCATGCAAGATTTGCTATTTGCTGGTATCCAATTGATCTGAAACTTCACAGATAGACTCTTTGTCAATGACAACGCATTCTGCTGCGTTTTGGGACTCTAGTTAAAAGACCGCTTTTACATACGCTATTACCGCTTCGGAAGACCACTTGCGGTCATCCAATCAAGTTGATCGTTTATTCGGTTTGTTATTTCAACGACCTATTTTTTTTTTGCACAATGATGGCTAATCAGGCTGGGACCTACAGCTTAACGTGGATTCCGAACTACAACGAACATTTATGCCTAAACCAGGATTCGAACCCGGCATCTTTGGCATGCAAGATTTGCTATTTGCCGGTATGCAATTGATCTGAAACTTCAGAGATAGACTCTTTGTCAATGATAACGCATTCTGCTACGTTTTGGGACTCTAGTTAAAAGACCGCTTTTACATACGCAATTTCCGCTTCGGAAGACCACTTGCGGTCATCCAATCAAGTTGATCGTTTATTCGGTTTGTTATCTCAACGACCTATTTTTTTTGGCACAATAACGACTAATCAGACCGGGACCTACAGCTTAACGTGGATTCCGAACTACAACGAACATCCATGCCTGAACCAGGATTCGAACCCGGCATCTTTGGCATGCAAGATTTGCTATTTGCCGGTATCCAATTGATCTGAAACTTCACAGATAGACTCTTTGTCACTGACAACGCATTCTGCTACGTTTTGGGATTCTAGCTAAAAGACCGCTTTTACATTTGCTATTACTGCTTCGGAAGACCACTTGCGGTCATCCCATCAAGTTGATTTTTATTCGGTTTGTTATCTCAACGACCTATTTTTTTTTTGCACAATGACGGCTAATCAGACAGGGACCTACAGCTTAACGTGGATTCCGAACTACAACGAACATCTATGCCTAACCCAGGATTTGAACCCGGCATCTTTGGCAGGCAAGATAAGAGCGCTTACCCCCCAGCCATCATGTGGGCTCCTGATGGCTGGGAAATTGAAATTTGTTTGATAGGATCTTTGTCAATGACAATGCAATCTATTTAACGTTTGTGACATCTTTACATACGCTATTTCCGCTTCGGAAGATCACTTGCGGTCATCCAATCAAGTTGATCGTTTATTCGCTTTGTGATCTCAATGACCTATTTTTTAAATTTTTTTTTTTTTTGTACAACAACGGCTAATCAGGCAGGGACCTACATCATAACGTGGATTCCGAACTACAACGAACATCCATGCCTAACCCAGGATTCGCACCCGGCATCTTTGGCAGGGAAGATAAGAGCGCTTACCCCCCAGCCATCATGTGGGCTCCTGATGGCTGGGAAATTGAAATTTGTTTGATAGGATCTTTGTCAATGACAATGCAATCTATTTAACGTTTGTGACATCTTTACATACGCTATTTCCGCTTCGGAAGATCACTTGCGGTCATCCAATCAAGTTGATCGTTTATTCGCTTTGTGATCTCAATGACCTATTTTTTAAATTTTTTTTTTTTTTGTACAACAACGGCTAATCAGGCAGGGACCTACATCATAACGTGGATTCCGAACTACAACGAACATCCATGCCTAACCCAGGATTCGCACCCGGCATCTTTGGCAGGGAAGATAAGAGCGCTTACCCCCCAGCCATCATGTGGGCTCCTGATGGCTGGGAAATTGAAATTTGTTTCATAGGATCTTGGTCAATGACAATGCAATCTATTTAACGTTTGTGACAAAAGTTAATCCATGGAACGGAATTGATGGTTTTCTCCATAGTGGTCAAACACTATGAATAGTCTTTCTGAGCTCAAATTCACTTAAGTACATAAGAGCTAAACGATGGTAATACTGCGTCGAAACATTTTTGGATCAAAATATCAACTATTGAAGTAGTTTGTTTATGATTGGGGTAATGCATTCCGAGAGGTGATTAAAAAAGAAACTGTTCCACAATGCGTTTCGAATGGGAGAAAACTGGAAACTCCCCATCCCCCCCCCCCCCCAGACAGACTGGCAGTAGCTTCCGTATATACTGTGGCGGTACGGTACTTTACCAAATACAGTGATTTACCTATACCACTCAACTCTGAACGGGCAGCGTCGAGCAAAGCCACGCCCCTTCAAATGGTATAAAAGCATTCCGAGAGGTGATTAAAAAAGAAACTGTTCCAAAATTGCGTTTCGAATGGGAGAAAACTGGAAACTCCCCATCCCCCCCCCCCCCAGACAGACTGGCAGTAGCTTCCGTATATACTGTGACGGTACGGTACTTTACCAAATACAGCGATTTACCTATACCACTCAACTCTGAACGGGCAGCGTCGAGCAAAGCCACGCCCCTTCAAGTGGTATAAAAGCATTCCGAGAGGTGATTAAAAAAGAAACTGTTCCAAAATTGCGTTTCGAATGGGAGAAAACTGGAAACTCCCCATCCCCCCCCCCCCCGGACAGACTGGCAGTAGCTTCCGTATATACTGTGACGGTACGGTACTTTACCAAATACAGCGATTTACCTATACCACTCAACTCTGAACGGGCAGCGTCGAGCAAAGCCACGCCCCTTCAAGTGGTATAAAAGCATTCCGAGAGGTGATTAAAAAAGAAACTGTTCCAAAATTGCGTTTCGAATGGGAGAAAACTGGAAACTCCCCATCCCCCCCCCCCAGACAGACTGGCAGTAGCTTCCGTATATACTGGGGCGGTACGGTACTTTACCAAATACAGCGATTTACCTATACCACTCAACTCTGAACGGGCAGCGTCGAGCAAAGCCACGCCCCTTCAAGTGGTATAAAATCATTCCGAGAGGTGATTAAAAATGAAACTGTTCCAAAATTGAGTTTCGAATGGGAGAAAACTGGAAACTCCCCATCCCCCCCCCCCAGACAGACTGGCAGTAGCTTCCGTATATACTGTGGCGGTACGGTACTTTACCAAATACAGCGATTTACCTATACCACTCAACTCTGAACGGGCAGCGTCGAGAAAGCCACGCCCCTTCAAGTGGTATAAAAACCGAAGCACACTCTCACACGTTGGCTTCGTATCTCGAGATGTTAATCATGTTTTGTTAAGTTGTTTATATTAATTTTGGAATGCTAAGTATAATTATTAAAGAGCTTATATTGTTATTAAACTGGAGTCAGATTTAATCTACATGATCAGCTCTCATCACACGCACTAAAATACTAGCTCTAACAAAATGGAGCCGACCAAACGGTATAGTGGTTAGCGTTCTAGCTTCTAGACCGCGAGGTTGCGGGTTCGAGTCCCGTGTTAGGCATGGGTTTTTGTAAATGTATGTTGGCTTGTCTAATGACGAATGTTTCGGCGCATTATAGTCCTCGTGTTGCTGACGGCGTCAGATAATCTGAAAACAACCAACCAATCTAACAAAATGGACTAAAGAGCACCAAGATCGGTTTGGTCACAACCCAGGTATTACAGCGGTATTGACCCATATCGGAAACAGTTGCTCTGACTTTTTTTAAGATTGGCCAATCCATGCCGAAACTCGAGCATCGATCTAAAATACATGATTTTTTAAAAAATAAACTTGTCAAAACCTTCATAAAACATATTTTTTACCCCCCGGTCCTTTCTTATAACACTATATTTCAATTTTAAAACTCTATATCAACACTTAAAAAATTCCAGTATATTTTACACAGCTCTGGGTGAGATTGACCAAGATCTGTAGCAACGGCCAGTATACTACAGTCATATCGGGATTGGTCATTGTTGAGTGATATTGGCCAGTGTTGAGCGATATTGGCCAAAGTATTGGTGTTATTGGGAATACTTCTTGCATGTTAGGCGAGCATACTCTCGACTATCTGACTCATTGTTATGAGTTGTAATAATACCGATAAGCACTCAACTAGTTGATTAAATAAATTAGTTCGTACATGTATTGAATCCTCTTCCGTTTCCCGATGCCCACCAGCCGACCAAATGGTATAGTGGTTAGCGTGCTAGCTTCTAGACCGCGAGGTTGCCGGTTCGAGCCCAGTGTTAGGCATGGGTGTTTGTAAATGTATGTTGGCTTGTCTAATGACGAATGTTTCGGCGCATTATAGCCCTCGTGTTGCTGACGGTGCCAGATAATCTGAAAACAACCAACCCGATGCCCTCCTGCCCACCAAACCAAATAGTGGTTAGCGTGCTAGCTTCTAGACCACGAGGTTGCGGGTTTGAGTCCCGTGTTGGCATGGGTGTTTGTAAATGTATGTTGGCTTGTCTAATGACAAATGTTTCGGCGCATTATAGCCCTCGTGTTGCTGACGGCGCCAGATAATCTGAAAACAACCAACCTTAAGAACACTGACAAAAAGGAAACCCACGTAAATGATGTAAAAAGAAAGTGATTTTTGGTCCTCACCCGGAGAAAGCATTGAAATGGAAACTTCACAAAATTCCTTCTGCACTGAAATATTTGACACCTTTTTTTTTTTTTCTTCTTTTCTTTTATATCTCAACCTGTTCCAGAGAGTTGGTTCTCTCACATACGTAAGCGGAGGCAGGTGTTATTTCACAGAATCTTTCCTTTCCACTCTCAGCCGAGAGTTCAACCAACCAACCATCGTAAATGATTTATTTACCCAATCGAGAATAGTCACATCTCCGGGACTTAACAGACCCATGAGGACTGAAAGAGTAAAAGAGAATTAAAGTTTACTATTTGGAAGAGTGGTTTACTGTTGACCTCTGCGTTAATTATAGTTAGACTTGAGCACTCACTGTGTGAAAGTCTATAATTGAAGAGCTCAATGAATTAAAATGCCAAATAACAAATTAGGGAACAAATTAATCCAAAAAGTTCCTCAATCGTAAACGTGGACGTGAGAAAGTAATGGCAAACCTTGACTACTTAAAGAAATACTTTAATTACATGAAGTCAGTATTTTAAGTATCTTCTTTTTGTCTTTCAGAATCTTTGGATTGATTGCTTTTCCGGATTTAAGCATATCATCATCCCACTCAGGTAAGAATTTATTTTATAAATTGAAACATGTGTTACAAATATAAATATCAATTGTACTAGTGGGCCCTTACGGTCCTTATTATACAGAGCCACTCGAGTGACGAACGCTATCCAACGTTTCAGTCGTTCAGATAAGCCACTCGAAGCGAAACATGTAGTCCTATGGTTCTTATTATACAGAGCCACTGCCGTGGATAAAGATTGCGTCTGCCTCTTGTGGCGCTTATACTCTAAGCGAAACATGCAATCCTATAGAGATTATTATGCTGAGGCACAGCAGCGGCCAGAAGAGGTGGCGTACGTTCGCCACTCGAGTGGCTCTGTATAATAAGGCCCTTAGAGGAATTGCTTTTTGGAAGTTTATCAGAATGTCCCTGTTTCAATGGTATATTATAACAGTTTAATCTGGACTATTTACAACAAATCATACATCAAATTGAAGGTAAAATAACCTAGTTTTTCTTACAAATGTTCAATACCGTAAAATGGGGTAAATCGAAACACTTTTTAACTTTGAAAGTTGAAAAGTGTTCCGATTCACCCCATTTTACGGTATTTAACATTTGTAAGAAAAACTAGGTTAATTTCAGGTTTCAATCTAGGTTTCAGAGTTATGACCATATGGAAAGTGGGACATACGAATTTCCCTCGTTTGGAACGTTAATCTCTTTTCGATCCCTGAAAGTGGGTTAATCGAGATCAGAATAGCTTACTTTTTCTATGTTTGTCTTTGTTGACATTTGCACCAATTTTCAGAGTTGTGGCCATATTAGAAGGGGGACATTCGAGTTTGGAACGTTTAACTCCTTTTCAACCCTTTAAAGTGGGTTAATCAAGCTCGGAATAGCTTAAATTTTCTATGTTTGTGTCTTTGTTGACATTTGTACCAATTTTCAGAGTTATGACCATATGGAAAGTGGAACATTCGAATATCCCTCGTTTGGAACGTTTAACCCCTTTTCGACCTCTTAAAGTGGGTTAATCGAGATCGGAATTGCTTAATTTTTCTCTGTCTTTGTTGACATTTGCACCAATTTTCAGAGTTGTGACCATATTAGAAGGGGGACATTCGAGTTTGGAACGTTTAACCCCTTTTCAACCATTTAAAGTGGGTTAATCAATCTCGGAATAGCTTAAATTTTCTATGTTTGTCTTTGTTGACATTTGTACCAATTTTCAGAGTTATGACCATATGGAAAGTGGAACATTCGAATATTCCTCGTTTGGAACGTTTAACCCCTTCTCGCCCCTTACAGTGGGTTATTCGAGATCGGAATAGCTTACTTTTTTTTCTATGTTTGTCTTTGTTGACATTTGCACCAATTTTCATAGTTGTGACGAAATGGGAAGTAGGACATTCGAAGATCCGTCGTTTGGAACGTTTAACCCCTTTTCGACCCCTTAAAATGGGTTATTCGAGAAAGGAATAGCTTACTTTTCTATGTTCGTCTTTGTTGACATTTGCACCAATTTTCAGAGATGTGACGAAATGGGAAGTGTGACATTCGAATATCCCTCGTTTGGAACGTTTAACCCCTTTTCGACCTCTTATTGTGGGTTAATCGAGATCGGAATAGCTTATTTTTTCTATGTTTACCATTGTTGATATATCTACCAATTTTCAGAGTTGTAGATATGTGGGAAGTGGGAGAATTAGTGATGAGTGAGTCAGTGAGCGAGCCAGTCAGTGAGTGAGGGTGTAAAACTTTGCTCACCTAGAGTCTTCATACATTTCTTCATATAACTTAAAGATAACGAAGTTATTTAGAGAAAAAAACACTGGAAACAATCGCGTTTTCTGCCATGCGGAAACTAGGCTCCTCTTCTGACATTTATTCAGGCCTGAAATCTTGATTTCTGTCTTGAAGGGAGTAATTAGACTCTTCTTCAGTCTTTGAATCTTCTGTGGAGCATAATCTTGCCAAAAACAGCTTTTTAATATCACTTTTCAAGTGTTCCGATTCACCCGGCAAATCTCAAAATCAAGACGAGGCAAGACATAAAAATTCGTAAAATAAAAAGGTTTCAAAACCAAGTTAAATAAAGTATGGCATGCAGTTGTGGATGTTTATACTTATTTAAAAATATATTAGTTATGTCTATGGATGGTACATGTTATTAATTACGGGATAAGTTTTGGAGAGGTTAAAACTCATTGGGATTGTATGACGCTGTTACAGATTTTTAAAAAAAAAAGGATAGTGTTGAAAACCTTAAAAAACATGCTCCAAGATTCCAAAAATGTTAGCCAAAAAAATATATGTATAATTAATAAAACAGCTTTATTTGTGTAAAATAATAATTTCTTTGTAATTTCATGAAGTTTCGTTCCGATTCACCCCATTTTACGGTATGGGCACCATTACTTACACGGCACACATCCAACCTATAGTTCAATTCGTCCCATACTTTGGTTAACAAGTCCGGTGTAATGGTAGCAATAGCCTCTTTAATTCTGTGTCTCAACTTTGTCAAATCATTAGGTAACGGCGGAACGTAGACACGATCTTTAATAATGCCCCATAGGAAAAAATCACATGGCGTTACGTCAGGTGAACGTGGAGGCCAACAACAAAGAGCTCTGTCACCTCGTCAATTACGACCAAATGTTGAAAGAATGGCTCTTTTCCCAATTTGGTAGAGCCGATCAAACGGTATAGTGGTTAGCGTTCTGGCTTCTAGACCGCGAGGTTGCGGGTTCGAGTCCCTTGTAAGGCATGGGTGTTTGTAAATGTATGTTGGCTTGTCTAATGGCGAATGTTTCGGCGCATTAGAACCCTCGTGTTGCTGACGACGCCAGATAATCTGAAAACAACCAACCAACCCAAATGGTAGAAGATGAACCTATAAACTTAACCCTTTGGGTACATTTGACGAGAGAGACTCGTCATATGCTTACTTGGGCGAAGTTTCGGTGGACGAGTCTGACTCGTCATCCGTCCATCTAAATCCGTCCCATGGGCATAAAAATCTTCAAATAATTCAGTACTCAAATGGTTAATTTAGCAACAGGACGGAGCCCCTCCCTATTGGAGTCTCTTTGTACGAGAGTGGTTGAACGTCGAAGTCCCTGACCGTTGGATTGGTCGTAATGGTCGAGGCGACAGAACTCTTCGTTCACCTGGCATAACGCCATGCGATTTTTTCCTATGTGGCATTGAAAAAGATCGTATCTACGTTCCGCCGTTACCTAATGATTTGACAGAGTTGAAACACAGAATTGAAGAGGCTATTGCTACCATTACACCGGACTTGTTAACCAAAGTGTGGGACGAATTGGACTATAGGTTTAATGTGTGACGTGTAACTAAAGGTGCACATATTTAACATTTATAAGAAAAACTAGGTTAGTTTACCTTCAATTTAATGAATGATTTGTTGTAAATAGCCTAAATTTAATTGTTATAATATACCATTGAAACTGTGACATCCTTTTACGGACACCTTGTATATTGTGTTCAATCACTGAGAGATATCATATTCCTTAGGATTCCTCAACGTGCTTAAATTGCGGTTTTATCTCTTTTAAAGTACAGCCATTTGCATATGCTCCTTTTAGCCTTCATTCTGGGGGCCAATATGTAAACTGCAATTTTGAAAAACGGATTAAAAAAGGATATATTTTCACGAAATTTTAGAAATTGCATATTATTCATAAGCCAAACTCAGTTCTTGAAAATATCAAAGATTCTCTCTTCTTTCGGTTTCTCACCAAACATTAAACTCGTAGCATCAAATATTTTGTGGTACTTATGAACACATAGTACCACACCAGTACACCAGTTTCACAGTCATCTTTCAAACTATTTCAACTACATCTATTAGATAATGGGCAAATTGTCTAATATATCAGACTTGTAACTTTACCTATATTACTAACACTTATCCACTGATATTATTTCATGAACCTAAAGTAGTGGAAGCTGTATAAATGATCATCAAAGTGTTTAGAAAAAAAGATCAGCTAACTCAGGAAAAGTTATATATATTTTAAAACTGCTTATGTATTTCAACGATATTGACTTGAAAGACATCTTCCCCTTCCTTCCAAACCTGAAAAAAAAAGATATTCTAGTATTGCTCTCTTATGCTTTTTGTGCCTGAAAATATATCCAACACAACCAACAAACCAAGCAATCAAACACTATATATATATATATATATATATATATATATATATATATATATATATATATATATATATATATATATATATATATATATATATATATATATATATATATATATATATATATATATATATATATATATATATATATATATATATATATATATATATATATATATATATATATTATGCTAGTTACTGTACCAGATGCTTAATAAGTATGCTTTGTCCAGAAAAGCATTATCGTGCTTGATTGGTTGGTTTGTTGCTTGATAGTTGGTTGCTTGATAGTTTTTTTTATTTGCTTCCGTTAATAATGCGTTACGTTTTATTAAATATATATATATATATTTATTTATTTATTTAATAAAACGTAACGCATTATTAACTGAAGCAAATAAAAAACTATTAATATCACCCTGTTTAAGTCTAATAACATATTTAGTTAGGTGAAGAGATCTTGTATATTTTTTACTTTGGTAATTAAGTGATTTCAGCTTAAAACTGAAAATGATGGTTGATATAAAATTGCGAGTCAGTTAAACTTGTATAAACTCGTCGGATCACAGTGTATGTTTTATAAACATCCTAGTGTTCTTTACTTGGTTGACTTTTGATAAAGCAGAATTTTGCAGTAATTAATCTGGATAGAGGTTATAAAGTCGTTTCTGAATGTTGATGAACTTTCCTGTTAACAACGGTACAGTAACGAACGGTTTTTATTTTATCAGTTAGAATGCAAGATGTAGTTTGCGTTCATATTTTTTTTTGCGTACTGTACTATATTGAAAATCAATGGTGTATGAGAAGCAAATGTACATTCTTCTAAAAAGAATGTGATCCCGATTTCAAATTGAAATTTTGATGATAAACGACCCAGAAATCTCTATGCCTTGTTAACATTGATGGATTAGACAGAATTTCGAATCAATTAATCTGGATCTAGGTCAAAAAGTCGCTTTGGAATGTTAATGAACATCCTGTAAACAACGGTGCGCTACCGATTAATAATTGATGAGGTGTTATGGAGAATCTTAAAGAGGTGATGCTAACTTAATTTGGGAACCACTGTGACATAGAGTGATGCAAATTTCAATGACTTTGGGAAGTGGCTGACAGATACTTACAGTGTCACCTGTTAATATTGCAATAGTTCTGTTAGTATTACAATGAATAATTAAAACTTATAGCTTAAAATTAAACTTAATATTTAAATATTGTTGTTTACTTGTTCATATTAAAATAAGCAAATATTAAAAATCCATAATGGAAAAAAATGATGGTTGATATGAAATTGTATGTTAGTTATACTTGTACAGGGTGTTCAGATTCTGAAAGAAAATTAATACATGAATATGGGAATTTGGTGAAGTTTTTTGTTATGGTTAAGGAGTTTTTTTGTTTCGTAATACTTTAGTTAAAACTTAAAAATATTCGTTATCTAATACGTTTTTCTAAAATTTTAAGCTCCATTCTATCACTAAATCTGCAAATTGTGCAGTTGAAATTATAACTAAAATTCTTTGTGCATTTTGAGTATTTTAACTGCAAACAGCATTTATCTTAAAAACTGTTTCTTCAAAAGTTTTTTTTTTTTTTTTTATTTTTTACTTGGACTTAGTTTATACAAATAATCTAACAAAAAATATTATATAAAAAATTAAATTGAAAATGTGTGCGAAGCTCTACATTTTAATCTTTTAAAGTTAATTCTTTTTTGGCTTTCGAAATTCAACTTAAATACTTTATATTTTTTATATCAAAAATATACTTTTAAATTTCTACAAAAATCGAACATTTCGAAATTTTTCTAATATCTTATTCGTTTTTCGGCAATTATGTATAAGATGGTTAGCATATAATGACTTTGTCATTTTATGCAACTATCACCCTTTGGAAAAATGAGTTAATATTTTACGCATAAAATCCTACATGTACTGCATTAATTAAAAACTTTATATAAATGACATAAAAATTGACCGAAATTATTTTACATAAATATTACAAATTTGTTTTCATGATTTCCAGCGGATTCTTTCAGCGGGAGGATCCATACGATCCACCCTACAGCGTAATCAGTTTAGTCTAGTTAAGTTGAAGTTTAGTATAGTTCTCAATAACAATAATACGAAAGGCACAACCTCGAACCTGATCGAGAGAAAAAAGAATGAACGGAATTCTTCTCAAACCGTTCTGGTTCTATAACCAGCTTAAGTTCTAAAGCATGCAAAAAAAGGTTAAAAAAAATGCAGTTTATAGAAAGTTGTTGTTTTTTCTTCTTCTTTGTTTTGGGTTAGTCAGATAAGTGGCACCTCTGCTTTAGGGTAGCATTTTGTACCATGCTCCAAACCCGATGTTTCTTAGCTCCATTTATTCGGGTCTCCCACTTTGGCAATAAAGTCTGACAAACCCTTGATGGAACTAAGGTGTAACTCTTTAGTGTTGGTGACTCCTAAAGTTGTAAGTCGAGTGAGGGCAAAAGCATCACATTCATATATAACATGATGTGCCGTTTCCTCGTTTTTGTGACATTTCCTACATATGGGGTCTTGTTGAAAAAGTCCCATTGTATGAAGGTGTTTTCTGAAACACTGTTTCTGAGATGAAGCTCTCGATTGCTTGCATCTTCAGTCTTGGGTATCTAAGAATTTCAGAGGCAATCTTCGCAGATGATCTCATGATCATACTTTTAGCGTGTTTTTGTCCAGAAGAACTTTGCCACGTTTTATTCATCTCCTGTTTTTCCCATTTATGAAGAACACCTTTTGCAGTCTTCAGATTGATCCCACAGAAGGGATCCGCACCAATTGGATTATAAGACGATCCCTGTTTTGCAAGTTCATCAGCCTTTTCGTTGCCTTCTATACCCTTGTGTCCTGGCACCCCATATAAGAATTACCTCATTTTCAATTGCCAGTTCTCCTAGAAGGTATCTACCTTCAAACTTTTGAGGATAGAGGTCGTTTCAAAACAGCCCCTGAATTGATTTGGAATGAATAAAGTGCCTTTAAGGCAAGTTGTTGTTTAACGATTGCAGAAGCAATACCAACTCTTTCCAAATAAGTGCTAGGTTTTCTCCAATTGGAGACGCTATTGCGGGGAATTTTCTCTTGAAAGGATTTGCCCTCCTTTGTCAGCGGAAGACTTTTCACCTTTGATATTCATACTACATTTGGTTATCATGTCGTAGTTAAGAAACCACTCAGTAATAGCCGGCATACATATCTTTCTCTATTGTGAAATCCATTACAAAATATTGAATATAAAGTAAAAACGGAAAATATCCTTATGCAATTGACTCAAATGCAATGAAAAAAATAGGACTTAAAGTATAGTGAATTAAGTAGTAAACTTAAGGACTTAAAGTGTAGTATTTTACGTAGTAAATTGAAAGTAGTAAACTTAAAGTAAAAATTATTATAAAGTAAAAACGGAAAATTTCATTATGAAATTGACACAAATGTAATTATAAAAAATAGGACTTAAATTATAGTACTTTAAGTAGTAAATTTAAGGATTTAAAGTGAAGTACTTTAAGTATTAATTTAAGGATTTAAATAGAAGTACTTTAAGTAGCAAATTTAAAGTAGTAAACATAAGGATTTAAAGTGAAGTACTTTAAGTAGCAAATTAAAGTAGTAACATAAGGATTTAAAGTGAAGTACTTTAAGTAGTAAGTTTAAAGTAGTAAGCATAAGGATTTAAAGTGAAGTACTTTAACTAGTAAATTTAAAGTAATAAACTTAAAGTAGTAAACTTAAAGTAAAAATTATTATAAAGTAAAAACGGAAAATTTCATTATGAAATTGACACAAATGCAATAACAAAAAATAAGACTTAAATTATAGTACTTTAAGTTATAAACCTAAGGAGTTAAAAGAAAGTACTTTAAGTAGTAAATTTAAAGTAATAAACTTAAAGTAGTAAATTTAAAGTAATTAACTTAAAGCAGTAAATTTAATGTAATAAAAAGTCATAAACTTAAAGAATCAATGAATATAAAGTAAAAAGGGAAAATTTCATTATGAAATTGACGCAAATGCAATTACAAAAAATAGGATTTAAAGTACAGTGCTTTAAGTCGTAAACTTAAGAAGTATAAATGTTCTTTCTTTGGAAAAAGACCAAGGAACAAAATAGAGAATCCGAAATCCCTCAAAACGTGTTTTTTTTTTCGTTCATTACTCTGGCTAAATCGTCCAACTTCCGTGAAATTTGTTCGAGAAAGAGACCCTAGTTTTCAAATACAATTATACGAAAGGCACAACCCCGAATCTGATTGATAGAAGAAAGAAGAAGGAATAGAATTCCTCAAACCGTTCCGGTGTCCAGCATGCAAAACAAAGGTTAAATTGAAAAAAATGCAGTTTAAAGAAAGTTGTTTAAGGGGACATTCTACCCTAAAAATTGCATTTTTTTTGTTTTTTATTTGCTATAATTATAGTTTGACATGCACTGAACAAGCATGCAAAATTTAAACTACGTTTTTTAATGAGTTATGTGACATTTTATGCTGAATGATAGCTTGATTTTTCTAAGAAATAAAAACTTTAAATCAATTTTTCTCACTGTTTTTTGATGAAATAAGTTTTTTTGAAGCGTTTGTTTTTTAATTAATGAAGAGAGAGATGCTAAATTTTTAGAGGATGTTGTGAAATATGTCTATTTTATAAATTGGCTTTCTAACCATTGACGGTCAAGCACGTATATATACGTCTTAGGATCCCCAGTTTTTCCAGCAATACACAACATTTTTAAATGCATAAATAAATTTAAAATAAAATATTTTTTAGATATTTTCATTAGGATGATAGTCTATAACATATCTAAAACAAGACAAATAAAAATTAATTAAAAAAAAATTATGTATTTGAATAAGAAATATAATTTAAAACTTATTGCAGGGAAAACAACTGAGGAATTTCGCCCATTCCCATGACCGTCAGTTGGTTAACAAATATGTTGTAGTTTTCAGTTTTTTTAACACTAAAGTAATATTACTGCAGACTTATAGAATTTTTTTACGAGTCTTCTATATTTTGATGCCAATTCTTATATAGTATAGTTTAAAGTATTTTTTTTTGAAATCATAGGACGAAATTTGAGTATTTAAAAAATCCTTAGCATTTTAGAAAATGTGTAAAAAATTTGAAATTTTTAAATTTTTAAAAATATGAAAAAGAATTGTAATTTTTTTGCGAAATATTATTTTTTCGTATAAAATCAAATCAGGGATAAATATTTTTTATTTAAAATACAATAATAAGAAAAAGTTTAGACGGTTGCAAATCAACCATAATCAGGAGAACTTAAAATTTGTCGCAATCAATTCTTGGAAATGAATTCAAATTGTTACGTTAATTTTACATAGAAAGATGCCTTCAAAGACCAAATTGGAAAAATATAAGTTTACGCACAATGCAATATCAATATCATAGCCTGCATAAAGTAAATCGCTTAAAAAACACCCCTTTATAAAAGAGCCATGTTTAATATTTCTGCCATTGGTTTGCCATAAAAAGGAGTAACATGCGTAACTCCTAAGAGTATGGAGCATCTTATAATTACGCCCATTCAATCTCAGGAGATTGTAAGAAAGGAAAGTTGGCTTTTGTATGTTGCACCCTCCCCCTTCTGCCCTTCAGCCTACTTAACCTTCCGTTAGTCGCGCTCTGTTTTCCAAAATGGTTAGTCGCGTAGCACCTATGAGGTGTTTCTGGTTGTTTGGAAGTTTTTAAGGATCATTCCACAAAAAATGACTCACGGTATGTCAGACCGCTTACAGGAGTCAAAGGTTAAGAAAAATAGATCCGGCAACTCACATAAACATGATTCGGTTGAAAACACAGACACAAACCGAAGGATTGATGTTTGCACGTTGTCATTCTGGAATTCGATAATTATCCTATTTTTAAAAGCCAAAATTCCTGGGTATGACGTTACCTCTGGTATAGAAGTCTTCTGTGCTATATGAAATGTTAACACAGATGGCTGGAGATGAATCGTGAAGCATCTAAAATCGAAACAGGTCAGAAGTTTGCGTTGAATTTTTGATAAACTACCCGGAAATCAAAGTACTATGTTGTTGACATTCCGGGAGGACTGATGAGGCGAATAGTGAATCAGTCAAACTATAGTGATATAACCTTGAAATTTCATTCAACTTCCTGGAAATCAATTTCTAAAGATAGACATTTTAAAATGGGTTAATTAGCATGGATTAAAAAGCGGTGAATTATTAAACGCTAAAAGCCTAACCTTAGATCTATTTCGTCTCACAATCGAGTAAGTCGTCTTAAGGTAGAGAGCTAGACATCCATCCTTAGAGCCATTTCGTCTCACAAACGAGTAAGTCATCTTTAAAAGATTTCTCCTTCAAATATTAACTTACTTATTTGATTTTAAATACTAATATTGATTTATTAATTCAACTTTAAATATAGATTCTATATTTAATAAAAATATCACGATATTTAAAAAGATCAGAACTTCACGATATTTCTTATCTTTGTTTTCGTCGTTTCATACTAATAATTTCCTTTATTACTTAAAGTCAAACGAAGAAATCTTAATTATTAATTGAAATTCATCTCTAAGTTGAAGATAATTATAAAGTTTTGAATGTACTTTAAATCTAAATTAGTATTTGCCGATTACTAATTTGTATTAAAGTTCAGTATCATTCAGTTTATAATATCTAATAAATGTCTTAAATTTTATGAATTTACGAAACTTAAATTTGGTATCCAAAAAAGTCGTTGTTGAATACTCCTGAGATTGGAAATAAATACGATTCACTTTAATGAATAGTAATTAATTAATGGTACTTATTAGAATAGTACTTAATATTTATCAATCAATTAAAAGATAATAATCGTGTCATCCTAATATTCAATAATTTGTGTCTAAACTAATTATAATTAGTAAATTATTAGCATAAAAATTTAATTTCTACATTTGCAACAATTATTTGGAAATAATTACGCTTTATTTATAAATCATTTAATAATCATAATTTAAACTTAAATATTTGTATCCAAACAAGTCGTTGATGAATACTCCTGAGATTGGAAATAAATACGATTCACTTTAATGAATGGTAGTTAATTAATGGTACTTATTAGAATATTACTTAATATTTATCAATCAATTAAAATATAATAATCGTGTCATCCTAATATTCAATAATTAGTGTCTAAACTAATTATAATTAGTAAATTATTAGCATAAAAATTTAATTTCTACACATTTGCAACAATTATTTGGAAATAATTATGCTTTATTTATAAATCATTTAATAATCACAATTTAAACTTAAATATTTGTAACCAAACAGGTCGTTGATGAATACTCCTGAGATTGGAAATAAATATGATTCACTTTAATGAATGACAATTTTAAATTACCTACTTGAAAATGACATAAATATATTTTAAATATTCCGTAAGAATTCAATAATAATGAGAATTACAATATTCAAAATCATAATTATTGATCTGCGTTTATTAGAATGGTACTTAATATTTATCAATCAATTAAAAAATAATAATCGCGTCATCCTAATATTCAATAATTAGTATCTAAACTAATTATAATTAGTAAATTATTAACATAAAAATTTAATTTCTACAAATTTCAACAATTATTTGGAAATAATTACGCTTTATTTATAAATCATTTATCTCGAATTACAACAGCTTCTGCAGCTATTGTCTAAAGTTAACTCTAAATCCACAAAATTGTTATAATGCGGTGTATCTAAATTTAAATTGGAAAACATTTATTTAAATAACTTTCAAGATCGTATGTAATTTTTTTTTTTTTTTAAATTGAAAAATAAAAATGAAGCAGGAATTTTAAAATTGTTAAGTAATATACAATAAAAAGAAGTAGGACACTCAAAGATATAAACTAAAAAAGAGTTTACGAATGTTTAAAACTAACTTCTACATAAAGGATATAAAAAAAAAATCTATCAAATATTTTAGTCTATTTCTGTAATAAGTGTGTTTTTATTATTAGCCAACTGATTTATCTAAATATGCTTTCTTATGTCAGTAACTTGTCAATGAAGTTTTTTGTAGCTTTTGAAGTTTTTTGCGGCTAGAAAGATATCTTTTCCAAGGATCAAATACAAAAAATATAAAAATTTTCGCTACAATAAAAAAATGAATTTCATTGCTAGTGTAAAGTAAATCTCATAAACATATCGATGTAAAAAAATATCAAGCTTATTGTTTCTCTATTTTGGTCAGCCATACAAAGGAGTAAGATTCGCAACTTCTGACTTTTTAAGGTACAGAACATCTTATGCATAATCAGGAGGCACATCTGATGGCTGTGGGGTTAGCGATCTGGCCTCTCATGCCAAAGGTGCCGGGATCGAATCTCGGGTTAGGCATGGGTTTTCGTTGTGGTTTGGAATCTACGTTAAGCTGTAGGTCCCGGTCTGATTAGACATCATTGTGCGTAAAAATAGGTCGTTGAGAGTACAAACCAACCATAATCAGGAGAACTTAAAGTTTGTCGCAATCAAATTCTTGGAAATGAATTCAAATTATTATGTCAATTTTACATAGAAAGATGCCTTCCAAGACCAAATTGGAAAAATATAAGTTTAACTCACTATGCAATATCAATATCGTTGCTTAAATAAAGTAAATCTCTTAAAAAACACCCCTTTAAAAAAGAGCCATGTTTATTATTTCTGCCATTGGTTTGCCATTAAAAGTGCAACATCTGTAACTCCTAAGAGTATGGAGCATCTTATAATTACGCCCATTCAATCTCAGGAGATTGTAAGAAAGGAAAGTTGGCTTTTATATGTTGCCCCCTCCCCATCTCCCCTTCAGCCTACTTAACCTTCCGTTAATCGCGCTCTGCTTTCCGACATGGTTAGTCGCGTAGCACCTATGAGGTGTTTCTGGTTTTTTGGAAGCCAAATGAAATTTATTCCAGTTTAAACTGTTAATTGTTACCAATTTAAGATTCTTTGGCGATATAAAGTATTAAACAAACTATTTAAATAGTAAAATTTATTCAAAAATCGTATCTCAAGTAATTCAATAAAAATGAAGGAAGAGGAGGGGAAAGTGTAGTGAGGTGCGCGTGACTAAGGGTACTTACACAGTCGGGCTGGGATAAGTGCTTACTCTCATACTCACATACTGCTAGGTAAAATTAAACCATGTTTCTCTATGGCGACGCAAACAGTTTATACTGGTCGGTTTAACGTTTAACTTTATCTCTCACTATGCTAGTATGCGAGAAATCAGCCATCCCGACTCCACTGTGTTAAGTACCCTTAACGAAAGGTTAAGCCTCAAACTAGCTTCTTTACTCCTTAAGTTGTTCCAGTGCATGTAATATAACCTTGAAAAGTGAAATAGAAAATTCTTAACAATAAAATCTCGTAAACCGATTAAACAATCTTGCACAAAGACATCTTAAAATTTTATTAAATCAAGTTACTTTATATATATCGCCATCATTTTGTGTTTGATTTTTCCAGCGTTACTTCATTGGATTGTGTTTTATTTATCATTTTCAGTAAGGTGGGTATTCCAAAAAGCACGAACTGAGAAAAATACATTCAAAACATCTAAGGGGCTATTGCAGCTATGATGAGTTCTACATAAAAACATAATTTTTATGCAGATGTAGTCATCGGATCAGCTCAAAAACTTGCCAGAATAAGAAGAAGGTTTCAAACTTCATACTCATGTCAAAACAAAGGTTAACCAAGTCCCTTTAACTATTTAAAAAAAAATTGCAAGTTCAGCAGCCATATTTTACTTTAAACCTTTTAAATTAACTTTTAACTGCTGTGGTTTTGTGGTTTGAGATTTTTGGCGCAAGAGCAACACATGGTCCATACTGTGCCAAATAAATTGGAGAACATCAGTTTAAAGTTTAATACACATAATCTCAGAAAAATTAGTATAAAAGTTAAAGATGAGATATTTTAAGGAGCATTCCACAAAAAATGACTCATGGTATGTCAGACCCCTTACAGCAGTCAAAGGTTAAGAAAAATAGATCCGGCAACTTACATAAACATGATTCGGTTGAAAACACAGACACAAACCGAAGGATTGATGTTTGCGCGTTGTCATTCTGAAATTCGATAATTATCCTATTTTTAAAAGGAAATGTTCTTGGGTATGACGTTACCTCTGGTATAGAAGTCTTCTCTGCTATATGAAATGTTAACACAGATGGCTGGAGATGAATCATGAAGCATCTAAAATCGAAACAGGTCAGAAGTTTGCATTGAATTTTTGATAAACTACCCGGAAATCAAAGTACTATGTTGTTGACATTCCTGGAGGACTGATGAGGCGAATAGTGAATCAGTCAAATTGAAGTGATATAACCTTGACATTTTATTCAACTTCCTGGAAATCAATTTCTGAAGATAGACATTTTAAAATGGGTTAATTAGCATGAATTAAAAAGCGGTGAATTATTAAACGCTAAAGCCCTATCCTTAGATCTATTTCGTTTCACAATCGAGTAAGTCGTCTTAAGGTAGAGAGCTAGACATCCATCCTTAGAGCCATTTCGTCTCACAAACGAGTAAGTCATCTTTAAAAGATTTCTCCTTCAGATATTAACTTACTTATTTGATTTTAAATACTAATATTGATTTATTAATTCAACTTTAAATATAGATCCTATATTTAATAAAAATATCACAATATTTAAAAAGATCAGAAATTCACGATATTTCTGATCTTTGTTTTCGTCGTTTCATACTAATAATTTCCTTTATTACTTAAAGTCAAACGAAGAAATCTTAATTATTAATTGCAAATCATCTCCAAGTTGAAGATAATTATAAAGTTTTGAATGTACTTTAAATCTAAATTAGTATTTGCCGATTACTAAATTGTATTAAAGTTTAGTATCATTCAGTTTATAGTATCTAAAAAATGTCTTAAACTTTATGAATTATCAAACTTAAATATTGGTATCCAAACAAGTCGTTGTTGAATACTCCTGAGATTGGAAATAAATACGATTGACTTTAATGAATGGTACTTAATTAATGGTACTTATTAGAATAGGACTTAATATTTATCAATCAATTAAAAGATAATAATCGTGTCATCCTAATATTCAATAATTAGTGTCTAAACTAATTATAATTAGTAAATTATTAGCATAAAATTTAATTTCTACACATTTGCAAAACAATTATTTGGAAATAATTACGCTTTATTTATAAATCATTTAATAATCATAATTTAAACTTAAATATTTGTATCCAAACAAGTCGTTGATGAATACTCATGAGATTGGAAATAAATACGATTCACTTTAATGAATGACAATTTTAAATTATCTAGTTGAAAATGACATAAATATATTTTAAATATTCCGTAAGAATTCCATAATAATTAGAATTACAATATTCAAAATTATAATTATTGATCTGCGTTTATTAGAATGGTACTTAATATGTATCAATCAATTAAAAGATATTATCGCGTCATCCTAATCTTCAATAATTAGTATCTAAACTAATTATAATTAGTATCTAAACTAATTATAATTAGTAAATTATTAGCATAAAAATTTAATTTCTACAAATTTCAACAATGATTTGGAAATAATTACGCTTTATTTATAAATCATTTATCTCGAATTACAACAGTTTCTGCAGCTATTGTCTAAAATTAACTCTAAATCCACAAAATTGTTATAATGCGGTGCATATAAATTTAAATTTGAATACAATTATTTAAATATCTTTCAAGATCATATGTAATTTTTTTTTTTTTAAATTGAAAAATAAAAATGAAACAGGAATTTTAAAATTGTTAATTAATATACAATAAAAAGAAGTAGGACACTCAAAGATATAAACCAAAAAAGAGTTTACGAATGTTTAAAACTAACTTCTACGTAAAGGATACAAAAAAAAATCTATCAAATATTTTAGTCTATTTCTGTAATAAGTGTGTTTTTATTATTAGCTAACTGATTTATCTAAATATGCTTTCTTATGTCAGTAACTTGTCAATGAATTTTTTGTAGCTTTTGAAGTTTTTTGCGGCTAGAAAGATATCTTTTCCAAGGATCAAATACAAAAAATATAAAAAATGTTGCTACAATAAAAAAATGAATTTCATTGCTAGTGTAAAGTAAATCTCATAAACATATCGATGTAAAAAAATATCAAGCTTATTGTTTCTCTATTTTGGTCAGCCATACAAAGGAGTAAGATTCGCAACTTCTGACTTTTCAAGGTACAGAACATCTTATGCATAATCAGGAGGCACATCTGATGGCTGTGGGGTTAGCGATCTGGCCTCTCATGCCAAAGGTGCCGGGTTCGAATCTCGGATTAGGCATGGGTTTTCGTTGTTGTTTGGAATCTACGTTAAGCTGTAGGTCCCGGTCTGATTAGCCATCATTGTGCGTAAAAATAGGTCGTTGAGAGTACAAACCAACCATAATCAGGAGAACTTAAAGTTTGTCGCAATCAAATTCATGGAAATGAATTCAAATTATTACGTCAATATTACATAGAAAGATGCCTTCAAAGACCAAATTTTGAAAAATATAAGTTTACTCACTATGTAATATCAATATCGTTGCTTGTATAAAGTAAATCTCTCAAAAAATACCCCTTTAAAAAAGAGCCATGTTTATTATTTCTGCCATTGGTTTGCCATTAAAAGGGGCAACATCCGTAACTCCTAAGAGTATGGAGCATCTTATAATTACGCCCATTCAATCTCAGGAGATTGTAAGAAAGGAAAGTTGGATTTTATATGTTGCCCCCTCCCCATCTCCCCTTCAGCCTGCTTAACCTTCCGTTAATCGGGCTATGCTTTCCGACATGGTTAGTCGCGTTGCACCTATGAATTGTTTCTAGATTTTTGAAAGCCAAATGAAATTTATTTCAGTTTAATTAGTTAATTCTTACCAATTTAAGATTCTTTGGCGATATAAAGTATTAATCAATCTATTTAAATAAAAAATTTATTCAAAAATCGTATCTCAGGTAATTCATTAAAAATGAAGGCAGAGGAGAGGAAAGTGCAGTGAGGTGCGCGTGACTAAGGGTACTTACACAGAGGGGCCAGAATAAATGCTTACTCGCATACTCACATAGTGCTAGGTAAAATAAAACCATGTTTCTCTATGGGAACGCAAACAGTAGATACTGGTCGGTTTAACGTTTAACTTTACCTCGCACTATGCTAGTATGCGAGTAAGCAGCCATCCCGACTCCACTGTGTTAATACCTTAAAGAAAGGTTAAGCCTCAAACTAGCTTCTTTACTCCTTAAGTTGTTCCAGTGCATGTAATATAACCATGAAAAGTGAAATAGAAAATTCTTAACATTGAAATCTCGTAAACCGATTAAATAATCTTGCACAAAGACATCTTAAAACTTTTATTAAATCAAGTTACTTTATACATATCGCCATCATTTTGTGTTTGATTTTCCAGCATTACTTCACTGGATTGTGTTTTATTTATCATTTTCAGTAAAGTGGGTATTCCAAAAAACACGAACTGAGAAAAATACATTCAAAACATCTAATTGGCTATTGCAGCTATGATGAGTTCCACTTAAAAACATAATTTTTATGCAGTTGTAGTCATCGGATCAGCTCAAAAACTTGCCAGATTAAGAAGAAGGTTTCAAACTTCTTACGCAATTCAAAACAAGGTTTTACCAAGTCCCTTTAACTATTAAAAAAATTGCAAGTTCAGCAGCCATATTTTACTTTAAACTCTTTAAATTAACCTTTAACTGCTATGGTTTTGTGGTTTGAGGTTTTTGTCGCAAGAGAAACACATGGTCCATAATGTGCCAAATAAATTGGTGAACATCAGTTTAAAGCTTAATACACATAATATCAGAAAAATTTGTATAAAAGTCAAAGATGAGATATTTTAAGGAGCATTCCACAAAAAAATGACTCATGGTATGTCAGACCCCTTACAGCAGTCAAAGGTTAAGAAAAATAGATCCGGCAACTTACATAAACATGATTCGGGTGAAAACACAGACACAAACTGAAGGATTGAGGTTTACGAGTTGTCAACGTGCCCACTCTGGAATTCAATAATTATCCTATTTTTAAAAGCCAATATTCCTGGGTATGACGTTACCTCTGGTAAAGAGGTCTTCTCTGCTATATGAAATGTTAACACAGATGGCTGGAGATGAATCGTGAAGCATCTAAAATCGAAGCAGGTCAGCATTGAATATTTGATAAACTACCCGGAAATCAATGTACTATGTTGTTGACATTCCAGGAGGAGTGATGAGGCGAATAGTGAATCAGTCAAACTATAGTGATATAACCTTGAAATTTCATTCAACTTCCTGGAAATCAATTTCTAAAGATAGACATTTTAAAATGGGTTAATTAGCATGAATTAAAAAGAGGTGAATTATTAAACTCTAAAAACCTATCCTTAGATCTATTTCGTCTCACAATCGAGTAAGTCGTCTTGTGGTAGAGAGTTAGACATCCATCCTTAGAGTGATTTCGTCTCACAAACGAGTAAGTCATCTTTAAAAGATTTCTCCTTAAAATATTAACTTACTTATTTGATTCTAAATACTAATATTGATTTATTAATTCAACTTTAAATATAGATTCTATATTTAATAAAAATATCACGATATTTAAAAAGATCAGAAATTCACGATATTTCTGATCTTTGCTTTCGTCGTTTCATACTAATAATTTCCTTTATTACTTAAAGTCAAACGAAGAAATCTTAATTATTAATTGCAAATCATCTCCAAGTTGAAGATATTTATAAAGTTTTGAAAGTACTTTAAATGTAAATTAGTATTTGCCGATTACTAAATTGTATTAAAGTTTAGTATCATTCAGTTTATAACATCTACTAAATGTCTTAAATTTTATGAATTTACTAAACTTAAATATTGGTATGCAAACAAGTCGTTGTTGAATTTTCCTGAGATTGGAAATAAATACGATTCACTTTAATGAGTGGTACTTAAATAATGGTACTTATTAGAATAGTACTTAATATTTATCAATCAATTAAAAGATAATAATCGTGTCATCCTAATATTCAATAATCAGCGTCTAAACTAATTATAATTAGTAAATTATTCTCATAAAAATTTAATTTCTACACATTTGCAACAATTATTTAGAAATAATTACATTTTATTTATAAATCATTTAATAATCATAATTTAAACTTAAATATTGGTATCCAAATTAGTCGTTGTTGAATACTACTGAGATTGTGTCATCCTAATATTCAATAATTCGTGTCTAAACTAATTATAATTAGTAAATTATTAGCATAAAAATTTAATTTCTACACAATTAATTGGAAATAATTACGCTTTATTTATAAATCATTTAATAATCATAATTTAAACTTAAATATTTGTATCCAAACAAGTCGTTGATGAATACTCCTGAGATTAGAAATAAATATGATTCACTTTAATGAATGACAATTTTAAATTATCTAGTTGAAAATGACATAAATATATTTTTAATATTCCGTAAGAATTCCATAATTATGAAAATTACAATATTCAAAATATTATAACTATTGATCTAAGTTAATTAGAATGAATAATCGCATCATTCTAATGTTCAATAATTAGTATCTAAACTAATTATAATTAGTAAATTATTAGCATAAAAATTTAATTTCTACAAATTTCAATAATTATTTGGAAATAATTACGCTTTATTTATAAATCGTTTATCTCGAATTTCAACAGTTTCTGAAGCTATTGTATAAAATTAACTTTAAATCTACAAATTTTTTACTATGCTGTGCATCTAAATTTAAATTGGAATACATTTAATTAAATATTATTCAAGATCATATACAATTTTTTTTTTTAAATTGAAAAATAAAAATGAAGCAGGAATTTTTAAATTGGAATTTTATAATTGACAATAAAAAGAAGTAGGACACTCAAAGATATAAACAAAAAAGAGTTTACGAATGTTTAAAACTAACTTCTACATAAAGGTTATAAAAAAAAAAAATCTATCAAATATTTTAGTTTATTTCTGTAATAAGTGTGTTTTTATTATTAGCTAACTGATTTATCTAAATATGCTTTTTTATGTCAGTAACTTGTCAATGACGTTTTTTGCAGCTTTTATGAAAGTTTTTCTAAGAAAAGACAATTTAAAAAAATTAATCATTTAACGTCAGCGAATCAATGTGCTTTCGATTTAATAAGCATAATTTAATTTTAGTTAATATCTAATTGCAATGAGGATTAATGATTTCCAATCTAATTTTTACCTTTTAATATATACTTTACTGTCAACTACGTATTGTTCAGCTGCATTTAAAAATGTTCTTAAAAAAAAAAAAAAAACGTAAAGCAATTTAAGCAAAATATATGAGATATTAAAAAAAAATTCCAAAAAAGGAAACTTCATTAATTGATATTGAAAACAATAGAATATCATTTATGAATTTTTAACTATTTGATTCATTCAGGTATACATATACAATGGGAATCGCGAAATTTGTCTAAAGTATGCTTTGTCAAAAAGAACTTTGACTAAAAAAGTATTTTTTGTTTAAAAATATTCTCCAATCCGTAATCTTTTAAACTATACCGTTTCCTTTCTGAGACTCAAAATACTTTTTGAAATACAGTGCTTTTTGTTAATTTGTTTTGTTACCTAACTTTATACGCTTTTTCTGAAAAATTACTTTTCGGTGTTATATGACTTTACTCCAACAATCATAACTAAATCATACAAGGTCTGATCTGTAAAATTCTAATTATATTTTGTAGAAAATAGTTGTTAGTATGTTTCCTTGCAAAATCTAATATATATCGTTATAAACATATTTTTTAAATATTTTGTATCTTAATTTTTTGCTACAAACTATGTATTTTTTTCAACTTTTGATCCAAATATTTATAATTAAATAATTATTGAAGCCAAACCCAATTCTGGTTGGGAACATATATCAATATAATATCTATATTTTCAAAAAAATAATATATCTAAGTTAATTATAAGTTCATTTATGTCCATTATAATTACGTCCTAATTAGTTATTTCAATTTCAATAAACTAATTTAATATTTAATGCAAAAAAAAAAATTATACAATAAAAAGCGTCATTTTTAATTTTGATTTTTTATATAAAATTCTGAAATGTTAACATTAAAATTGAAGAAATATATCTCAAATATATAAGTATACATTAACACAGAGTATGATTAAAAAACTAACCGATAAAAAAGAAATTTTCACTATAAGTCCTTTACGTGCAATGCTAACTTTCATGTAGAATGGCACCTTATTTATGGCTGGCTGTGGGGTTAGCGCTCTGGCCTCTCATGCCAAAGGTGCCTGGTTCGAATCCCAGGTTAGCCATGGATGTTCGTTGTGGTTCGGAATCCACGTTAAGCTGTAGGTCCCCGCCTGATTAGTCGTTACTGTGCATAAAAATAGGTCGTTGTGAGTACAAGCCAACCATAATCAGGAGAAATTAAAGATTGCCGCAATCAAATTCTTGGAAATGAATTCAAATTATTAGGTCAATTTTACACAGAAAGATGCCTTGAAAGACTAAATTGAAAAAATATAAGTTTACGCACAATGCAATATCAATATCGTTGCTTGTATAAAGTAAATCTCTTAAAAAACACCCTTTTAAAAAAAAGCCATGTTTATTATTTTTGCCATTGGTTTGCCATTAAAAGCGGCAACATCCGTAACTCCTAAGAGTATGGAGCATCTTATAATTACGCCCATTCAATCGCAGGAGATTGCAAGTAGGGAAAGTTGGCTTTTATATGTTGCCCCCTCCCCATCTCACCTTCAGCCTACTTAACCATCCGTTAGTCGCACTCTATTTTCCGACATGGTAAGTCGCGTAGCACCTATGAGGTGTTTCTGTTTTTTTGGAAACCAAATGAAATTTATTCCAGTTTAAACAGTCAATTGTTACCAATTTAAGATTCGTTGGCGATATAAAGTATTAAACAATCTATTTAAATAGTAAAATTTATTTAAAAATCGTATCACAAGTAATTCAATAAAAATGAAGGAAGAGGAGATTAAAGTGTAGTGAGGTGCGCGTGACTAAGGGTACTTACACAGTCGGGCCGGGATAAGTGCTTTCTCTCATACTCACATACTGCTAGGTAAAATTAAACCATGTTTCTCTATGGCGACGCAAACAGTGGATACTGGTCAGTTTAACGTTTAACTTTACCTCGCACTATGCTAGTATGCGAGTAAGCAGCCATCCCTTAACGAAAGGTTAAGCCTCAAACTAGCTTCTTTACTCCTTAAGTTGTTCCAGTGCATATAATATAACCTTGAAAAGTGAAATAGAAAATTCTTAACAATGAAATCTCGTATGCCGATTAAACAAACTTGCACAAAGACATCTTAAAACTTTTATTAAATCAAGTTACTTTTTTACATATCGTCGTCATTTTGTGTTTGATTTTTCCAGCGTTACTTCACTGGATTGTGTTTTATTTATCATTTTCAGTAAGGTGGGTATTCCAAAAAACACGAACTAAGAAAAATACATTCAAAACATCTAAGGGGCTATTGCAGCTATGATGAGTTCTACATAAAAACATAATTTTTATGCAGATGTAGTCATCGGATCAGCTCAAAAACTTGCCAGAATAAGAAGAAGGTTTCAAACTTCATACTCATGTCAAAACAAAGGTTAACCAAGTCCCTTTAACTATTTAAAAAAAAAATTGCAAGTTCAGCAGCCATATTTTACTTTAAACCTTTTAAATTAACTTTTAACTGCTGTGGTTTTGTGGTTTGAGGTTTTTTGCGCAAGAGCAACACATGGTCCATACTGTGCCAAATAAATTGGTGAACATCAGTTTAAAATTTAATACACATAATATCAGAAAAATTAGTATAAAAGTCAAAGATGAGATATTTTAAGGAGCATTCCACAAAAAATGACTCACAGTATGTCAGACCCTTTACATCAGTCAAAGGTTAAGACAAATGGATCCGGCAACTTACATAAACTTGATTCGGTTGAAAACACAGACACAAACCGAAGGATTGATGTTTGCGCGTTGTCATTCTGGAATTCGATAATTATCCTATTTTTAAAAGGAAATGTTCTTGGGTATGACGTTACCTCTGGTATAGAAGTCTTCTCTGCTGTATGAAATGTTAACACAGATGGCTGGAGATGAATCGTGAAGCATCTAAAATCGAAACAGGTCAGAAGTTTGCGTTGAATTTTTGATAAACTACCCGGAAATCAAAGTACTATGTTGTTGACATTCCGGGAGGACTGATGAGGCGAATAGTGAATCAGTCAAACTGCAGTGATATAACCTTGAAATTTCATTCAACTTCCTGGAAATCAATTTCTAAAAATAGACATTTTAAAATGGGTTAATTAGCATGAATTAAAAAGCGGTGAATTATTAAACGCTAAAAGTCTATCCTTAGATCTCTTTCGTCTCACAATCGAGTAAGTCGTCTTAAGGTAGAGAGCTAGACATCCATCCTTAGAGCCATTTCGTCTCACAAACGAGTAAGTCATCTTTAAAAGATTTCTCCTTCAAATATTAACTTACTTATTTGATTTTAAATACTAATATTGATTTATTTATTCAACTTTAAATATCGATTCTATATTTAATAAAAATATCACGATATTTAAAAAGATCAGAACTTCACGATGTTTCTGATCTTTGTTTTCGTCGTTTCATACTAATAATTTCTTTTATTACTTAAAGTCAAACGAAGAAATCTTAATTATTAATTGCAAATCATCTCCAAGTTGAAGATAATTATAAAGTTTTGAATGTACTTTAAATCTAATATAGTATTTGCCTATTACAAAATTGTATTAAAATTTAGTATCATTCAGTTTATAATATCTACTAAATGTCTTAAATTTCATGAATTTACTAAACTTAAATATTGGTATGCAAACAAGTCGTTGTTGAATTCTCCTGAGATTGGAAATAAATACGATTCACTTTAAAGAGTGGTACTTAATTAATGGTACTTATTAGAATAGTACTTAATATTTATCAATCAATTAAAAGATAATAATCGTGTCATCCTAATATTCAATAATTAGCGTCTAAACTAATTATAAATAGTAAATTATTAGCATAAAAATTTAATCTCTAGACATTTGCAACAATTATTTGGAAATAATTACGCTTTATTTATAAATCATTTAATAATCATAATTTAAACTTAAATATTGGTATCCAAACAAGTCGTTGATGAATTTACCTGAGATTAGAAATAAATACGATTCATTTTAATGAATTGTACTTAATTAATGATACTTATTAGAATAGTACTTAATATTTATCAATCAATTAAAGAATAATAATCGTGTCATCCTAATATTCAATAATTAGTGTCTAAACTAATTATAATTAGTAAATTATAAGCATAAAAATTTAATTTCAACACAATTAATTTCAAATAATTACGCTTTATTTATAAATAATTTAATAATCATATTTTAAAGTTAAATATTTGTATCCAAACAAGTCGTTGATGAATACACCTGAAATTGGAAATAAATACTATTCTCTTTAATGAATGATAATTTTAAATTATCTAGTTGAAAATGACATAAATATATTTTAAATATTCCGTAAGAATTCCATAATTATGAGAATTACAATATTCAAAATTATAATTATTGATCTGAGTTTATTAGAATAGTACTTAATATTTATCAATCAATTAAAAAATAGTAATCGTGTCATCCTGATATTCAATAATTAGTGTCTTAACTAATTATAATTAGTAAATTATTATCTTAAAAATTTAATTTTTACACATTTGCAACAATTATTTGGAAATAATTACGCTTTATTTATAAATCATTTAATAATCATAATTTAAACTTAAATTTTTGTATCCAAACAAGTCGTTCATGAATATTCCTGAGATTAGAAATAAATATGATTCACTTTAATGAATGACAATTTTAAATTATTTAGTTGAAAAGGACATAAATATATTTTAAATATTCCGTAAGATTTCCATGATTATGAAAATTTCAATATTCAAATTATTATAATTATTGCTCTGAGTTTATTAGAATGGTACTTAATATTTATCAATCAATTAAAAAATAAAAATCGCGTCATCCTAATATTCAATAATTAGTATCTAAACTAATTATAATTAGTAAATTATTAGCATACAAATTTATTTTCTACAAATTTCAACACTTTTTTGGAAATAATTACGCTTTATTTATAAATCATTTATCTCGAATTTCAACAGTTTCTGTAGCTATTGTCTAAAATTAACTTTAAATCTACAAATTTTTTATAATGCGGTGCATCTAAATTTAAATTGGAATACATTTATTTAAATATCATTCAAGATCATACGTAAAAATTTTTTTTAAAAAAATTGAAAAATAAAAATGAGGCAGGAATTTTAAAGTTATTAAGTAATTGACAATAAAAAGAAGGACACTCAAAGATATAAACTAAAGAAGAGTTTACGAATGTTTAAAACTAACTTCTACATAAAGGATATAAAAAAAAATTTATCAAATATTTTAGTTTTTTTCTGTAATAAGTGTGTTTTTATTATTAGCTAACTGATTTATCTAAAAATGCTTTTTTATGTCAGTAACTTGTCAATGAAGTTTTTTGCAGATTTTATGAAAGGATTTCATAATTAAAGACAATTTTTTAAAAATTTAATCATTGAACTTCTGTGAATCAATGTGCTTTCGAAATAATAAGCATAATTTAATTTTAATTAATATTTAATTGCAATGAGGATTAATGATTTCCAGTCTATTTTTACCTTTTAATATATACTTTACTGTCAACTACGTAATGTTCAGCTGCATTTAAAAATGTTCTAGAAAAAAACGTAAAGCAATTTATGCAAAATATATGAGATATTAAAAAAAAATTTCAAAAAAAGGAAAATTCCATAATTGATATTGAAAACAATAGAATATCATTTATGAATTTTTAACTATTTGATTCATTCAGGTATACATATACAATGGGAATCGCGAAATTTGTCTAAAGTATGCTTTGTCAAAAAGAACTTTGACTAAAAAAGTAATTTTTGTTTAAAAATATTCTCCAATCCGTAATCTTTTAAACTATACCGTTTCCTTTCTGAGACTCAAAATACTTTTTGAAATACAGTGCTTTTTGTTAGTTTGTTTTGTTACCTAACTTTATACGCTTTTTCTGAAAAATTACTTTTTGGTGTTGTATGACTTTACTCCAACAATCATAACTAAATCATACAAGGTCTGATTTGTAAAATTCTAATTATATTTTGTAGAAAATAGTTGTTAGTATGTTTCCATGCAAAATCTAATATATATCATTATAAACATATTTTTTAAACATTTTGTATCTTAATCTTTTGCTACAAACTATGTATTTTTTTCAACTTTTGATCCTAATATTTATAATTAAATAAATATTGAAGCCAAACCCACAATTCTGGTTGGGAACAAGTATCAATATAATATCTATATTTTCAAAAAAATAATATATCTAAGTTAATTACAAGTTCAGTTATGTCCATTATAATAACGTCCTAATTAGTTATTTCAATTTCAATAAACTAATTTAATAATTAATGCAAAAAAAAAAATTACACAAGAAAATGTGTCATATTTAATTTTGATTTACTATATAAAACTCTGAAATTTTAACATTCAAATTAAAGAAAAATATCTCAAATATATAAGTATACATTAACACTGCGTATGATTAAAAAACTAACCGATAAAAATGAAATTTTTACTATAAGTCCTTTACGTGCAATGCCAACTTTCATGTAGAATGGAACTTTATTTATGGATGGCTGTGGGGTTAGCGCTCTGGCCTCTCATGCCAAAGGTGCCTGGTTCGTATCCCGGGTTAGCTATGGATGTTCGTTGTGATTCGGAATCCACGTTAAGCTGTAGGTCCCCACCTGATTAGTCGTTACTGTGCATAAAAATAGGTCGTTGAGAGTACAAGCCAACCATAATCAGGAGAACTTAAAGTTTGTCGCAATAAAATTCTTGAAAATGAATTCAAATTATTATGTCAATTTTACATAGAAAGATGCCTTCCTAGACCAAATTGGAAAATGATAAGTTTACTCACTATGCAATATCAATATCTTTGCTTGTATAAAGTAAATCTCTCAAAAAACACCCCTTTAAAAAAGAGGCATGTTTATTATTTCTGCCATTGGTTTGCCATTAAAATGGGCAATATCCGTAACTCCTAAGAGTATGGCGCATCTTATAATTACTCCCATTCAATCTCAGAGGATTGTAAGAAAGGAAAGTTGGCTTTTATATGTTGCCCCCTCCCCATCTCCCCTTCAGCCTACTTTACCTTCCGTTAATCGCGCTCTGTTTTCCGACATGGTTAGTCGCGTTGCAACTATGAGGTGTTTCTAGTTTTTTTTAAAGCCAAATGAAATTTATTTCAGTTTAAATAGATAATTGTTACCAATTTAAGATTCTTTGGCGATATAAAGTATTAAACAATCTATTTAAATAGTAACATTTATTCAAAAATCGTATCTCAAGTAATTCATTAAAAATGAAGCCAGAGGAGAGGAAAGTGTAATGAGGTGTGCGTGACTAAGGGTACTTACTCAGTGGGGCCCTGGATAAGTGCTTACTCGCATACTCACATAGTGCTAGGTAAAATTAAACCAGGTTTCTCTATGGGGACGCAAACAGTGGATACTGGTCAGTTTAACGTTTAACTTTACCTCGCACTATGCTAGTATGCGAGTAAGCAGCCATCCCGACTCCACTGTGTAAGTACCCTTAACGAAAGTTTAAGCCTCAAACTAGCTTCGTTTCTCCTTAAGTTGTTCCAGTACATGTAATATAACCTTGAAAAGTGAAAGAGAAAATTCTTAACAATGAAATCTCGTAAACCGGTTAAACAATCTTTCACAAAGATATCTTAAAACTTTTATTAAATCAAGTTACTTTTTTACATATCGCCGTCATTTTGTGTTTGATTTTTCCAGCGTTACTTCACTGGATTGTGTTTTATTTATCATTTTCAGTTGGTTGGTTGGTTGGTTAGAGTTTAACGGCGCAAGGGCAACACGTGGGCCATACTGCGCCAATATCATTTTCAGTAAGGTGGGTATTCCAAAAAACACGAACTGAGAAAAATACATTCAAAACATCTAAGGGGCTATTGCAGCTATGATGAGTTCTACATAAAAACATAATTTTTATGCAGTTGTAGTCATCGGATTAGCTAAAAAAATTGCCAGAATAAGAAGAAGGTTTCAAACTTCTTACGCATGTCAAAACAAGGGTTAACCAAGTCCCTTTAACTATGAAAAAAATTGCAAGTTCAGCAGCCATATTTTACTTTAAACTTTTTGAATTAACCTTTAACTGCTGTGGTTTTGTATTTTGCGGTTTTAGGCGCAAGAGCAACACATGGTCCATATTGTGACAAATAAATTGGTGAACATCAGTTTAAAGTTTAATACACATAATATCAGAAAAATTAGTATAAAAGTCAAAGATGAGATATTTTAAGGAGCATTCCACAAAAAATGACTCACAGTATGTCAGACCCTTTACATCAGTCAAAGGTTAAGACAAATGGATCCGGCAACTTACATAAACATGATTCGGTTGAAAACACAGACACAAACCGAAGGATTGATGTTTACGCGTTGTCATTCTGGAATTCGATAATTATCCTATTTTTAAAAGCCAATGTTCTTGGGTATGACGTTACCTCTTGTATAGAAGTCTTCTCTGCTATATGAAATGACAGATGGCTGGAGATGAATCGTGAAGCATCTAAAATCGAAACAGGTCAGAAGTTTGCGTTGAATTTTTGATAAACTACCCGGAAATCAAAGTGCTCTGTTGTTGACAATCCGGGAGGACTGATGAGGCAAATAGTGAATCAGTCAATCTGTAGTGATATAACCTTGAAATTTCATTCAACTTCCTGGAAACCAATTTCTAAAGATAGACATTTTAAAATGGGTTAATTAGCATGAATTAAAAAACGGTGAATTATTAAACGCTAAAAGCCTATCCTTAGATCTATTTCGTCTCACAATCGAGTAAGTCGTCTTAAGGTAGAGAGCTAGACATCCATCCTTAGAGCGATTTCGTCTCATAAACGAGTAAGTCATCTTTAAAAGATTTTTCCTTCAAATATTAACTTACTTATTTTATTTTAAATACTAATATTGATTTATTTATTCAACTTTAAATATAGATTCTATATTTAATAAAAATGTCACGATATTTATTAATATATTTCAGATCTTTCTTTTCGTCGTTTCGTACTAAAAAGTTCCTTTATTATTTCAAGTCAAACGAAGAATTCTTAATTTCTAATTGCAAATTATCTCCAAGTTAAAGATAATTATAAAGTTTTGAATGTACTTTAAATCTAAATTAGTATTTGCCGATTACTAAATTGTATTAAAGTTTAGTATCATTTAGTTTATAGTATCTAAAAAATGTCTTAAATTTTATGAATTTACTAAACTTAAATATTGGTATCCAAACAAGTCGTTGTTGATTACTCCTGATATTGGAAATAAATACGATTCACTTTAATGAATGGTACTTTATTAATGGTACTTATTAGAATAATACTTAATATTTATCAATCAATTAAAAGATTATAATCGTGTCATCCTAATATTCAATAATTAGTGTCTAAGCTAATTATAATTAGTAAATTATTAGCATAAAAATTTAATTTCTACACATTTGCAAAACAATTTTTTGGAAATAATTATGCTTTATTTATAAATCATTTAATAATCATAATTTAAAGTTAAATATTTGTATCCAAACAAGTCGTTGATGAATACACCTGAAATTGGCAATAAATACTATTCACTTTAATGAATGACAATTTTAATGTATCTAATGAAAAATGACATGAATATATTTTAAATATTCCGTAAAAATTCCCTAATTATAAGAATTACAATATTCAAAATCATAATTATTGATCTGCGTTTATTAGAATGGTACTTAATATTTATCAATCAATTAAAAAATAATAATCGCGTCATCCTAATATTCAATAATTAGTGTCTTAACTAATTATAATTAGTAAATTATTTGCATAAAAATTAAATTTCTACACATTTGCAACAATTATTTGGAAATAATTACACTTTTTTTATAAATCATTTAGTAATTATAATCTAAATATGATTTTTTTATGTCAGTAACTTGTCAATGAAATTTTTTGCAACTTTTATGAAAGTTTTTCTAATAAAAGACAATTTTAAAAAATTTAATCATTTAACGTCAGCGAATCAATGTGCTTTTGAACTAATAAGAATAATTTAATTTAATATTAATTAATATCTAGTTGCAATGAGGATTAATGATTTCCAATCTAATTTTTACCTTTTAATATATACTTTACAGTCAACTGAGTAATGTTCATCTGCATTTAAAAATGTTCTAAAAAAAAAGTAAAGCAATTTATGCAAAATATATGAGATATTAAAAAAAAAAATTCCAAAAAAGGAAACTTCATTAATTGATATTGAAAACAATAGAAAATCATATATGAATTGCTAACTATTTGATTCATTAAGGTTCACATATACAACTTCATTAATTCATATTGAAAATAATAGAAAATCATTTATGAATTTCTAACTATTTGATTCATTCAGGTATACATATACAATGGGAATCGCGAAATTTGTCTAAATTATGCTTTGTCAAAAAGAACTTTGACTAAAGTAGTAATTTTTGTTTAAAAATATTCTCCAATCCGTAATCTTTTAAACTATACCGTTTCCTTTCTGAGACTCAAAATACTTTTTGAAATACAGTGCTTTTTGTTAACTTGTTTTGTATCTTAACTTTATACGCTTTTTCTGAAAAATTACTTTTTGTTGTTGTATGACTTTACTCCAACAATCATAACTAAATCATACAAGGTCTGATTTGTAAAATTCTAATTATATTTTGTAGAAAATAGTTGTTAGTATGTTTCCATGCAAAATCTAATATATCGTTATAAAAATATTTTTTAAACATTTTGTATCTTAATTTTTTGCTACAAACTATGTATTTTTTTCAACTTTTGATCCAAATGTTTATAATTAAATAAATATTGAAGCCGAACCCAATTCTGGTTGGGAACAAGTGTCAATATAATATCTATATTTTCAAAAAAATAATATATCTATGTTAATTACAAGTTCAGTTATGTCCATTATAATTACGTCCTAATTAGTTATTTCAATTTCAATAAACTAATTTGATATTTAATGCAAAAAAAAAAAAATATATAGAAGAAAATGCGTCATATTTAATTTTGATTTACTATATAAAATTCTGAAATTTTAACATTCAAATTAAACAAATATATCTCAAATATATAAGTATACATTAACACTACTTATGATTAAAAAACTAACCGATAAAAATGAAATTTTTACTATAAGTCCTTTACGTGCAATGCCAACTTCCATGTAGAATGGCACCTCATTTAAATTATTTTAAACTCAGATCGTGTTTTCATAGTGTTGTATCACTACGAAGCAAATATCTATTTCTTATCATTTTCTAACTTTTTTTTTTTTTTTTTTTATGTCAATCTTAACAGGGGAAGATTTCAGTCATTAAATATCGCTTAACTGTACAGGCTTGGATATGTCTATCTGTGTCTGAAGTTCGGTAATTGAAACTTGTACGGCCTTTCAGTAAAAACCCTTAAACTTGATGGAATGCATTATCATCGGCAGCGAGTCTATTTGCCAATTTTTATTTCGATTGAATGACGGCAAGTGGATTAATTAGCACCCCCATAAATAAATAAATAATTAAATAAATAACACACACTAAATACACACTAAACACTACACACTATACACACATATGTAATAGAAAATGAATTTAATGGTAAGCTTTTTATTAATAATTATTTTTAAATCAAACTAGAATTTTAAAGTTCTACCTTTAAGATTACGATTTTATTTTAGTGTAAAATAAGTGAAAATAATATTTAAGACTTGTGTTTTAAGTTTCCACTACAAAATCTAATATATTTTAATAGATATGGGTGTTTTTACATTATTTAGTAATTTTGAGGGAAGTATTTAAATACAAAAATTATTTTATGTTTTTATCATACATAGGGCACCTACTAGATCATCACTTAACGCGCAATTGATAGTATAGGTTTCTAAAAAGGACTCAGTTCTTTTTATACACGTAATGTTAAATTGCTTATATTTGATGTGCATTTTCTTGGCATGTTTTTAACAAATGAGTTTAATTTTTTTAAATAGGTTAAATTGATTTTATACAAGATACTGAGGTTAAGTTTGGTAAAATAAAATAAATAAATAAATAAATAAATAAATAAATAAATAAATAAATAAATAAATAAATAAATAAATAAATAAATAAATAAATAAATAAATAAATAAATAAATAAATAAATAAATAAATAAATAAATAAATAAATAAATAAATAAATAAATAAATAAATAAATAAATAAATAAATAAATAAATAAATAAATAAATAAATAAATAAATAAATAGAAGTAATGCATGCTTACAATCCATCTTATTACCTAATGTATAATTGTTTATAATTAGATCAGTTAATTAAAATAGTGTATTTTATAAGGCTATATAAAATATGTATAAATGAGACCCTCTGCGAGCGTCCAGGGAATGGGCGAATATTATACAGTTGTTTTCCCTGCATTAATTTTTTAATTATATTTCTGATTCAAATATATAATTTTTTTAAATTATTTTTATTTATTTTGTTTTAACTAGGTTTTAAACTAGTATCCTAATAAAAATATTTAAAAAATATTTTATTTCAAATTTTATTTGTGAATTTAAAAATGTTGTGTATTGCTGGAAAAAGTGGGGATCAAAGGAGGTATATATACGTCTATGACCGTCAGAGGGTTTAAAATTGATAATGATAAGTATTGATGAGTGTATGAAATGTTCATTGCTTAACCAGGACAAACTCATCAAGTCAAATTGTAGGTTTTGTAAATGTTCTGGTGTTCTCTACTTCGAGGACATTTGATGCATGAGGCGTAATTATTAATTGTTTAAAATTTAAATATGTCACAAGCTCATATTGAAATTTTTATCTTCCTGGGTATTTATGAACGATGTTGATATTGATGAAAGAGCGGAAGTGAATAGATTAAATTTGAATCAGGATATTAGGTCACCTAGAAATTTTATTAATTTTCTGAAAATCAATTTTCTGCAAAGAAGAAAGGATTTGGCAATTGCAATGAATCATCAAATTTTGATGAATCCGAATAAGTTTTCTTCTAAAAAATATTCCCTAGGTTGTGGAGGTTAAAATTGTTTAACTTATGAAAAAAAAAATTATTTTTGAATTGTGATTTCCCTTACATTATTTGTTTTATTTATTAATATATTTATTAATGTGTTTTTGATTTACAGTTTTATTAAAAATATTTTTTTATGTAACTTCAAATTTAGTCTTGCATCGGAAATTCTCGTTTGCTTCAAATTATAAATGACACTTTATTTGGAAAAAATGAAGTTTAATAAGAGCATTTAAAAATTATGTTCTCATTTGATATTGAAATTCGTGAATTTGAATTAAAACCTCGCTAACTTCGTACTGTTAAAGTTCTATTATTAGCATTTTAATTTTTAGAGGCGTTTCTTTGAACTAAACAACACACAATATGATTGAAAATGAATGTGCGTATTTTTTAAATTAATATTTCTTATTAATTTACATTATGCATTGATGAATCTGTTTTAATATTTCAATCAAAATTTCATGCTTATAAGAACTATTTAATGATGAGTTAAATTGCTAATTGATATAATTATGATAAATATTTGTATCTAATTTACTCTTTTAGACTTAAATAATTTATCATAAATATGAATGTAAATTAAAATAAATGTAAAAAATATTTCTTTTAATACATCGAATTGTTAAAAGTATCTCATTTTTAAGTTTAAATCTTAGTTTAATTGATAAAGAAGAAAAAATCAAATTTTAAAAAGTCTATTCTCTAAAAATGTAAATCAAATAATATCAATGTAAAAATAAAGTATGCAATCATGATAAGTTTATACTATTTATGTATCAATAGTTAGTTTATATAATATCAGAGAATGTTAGAAAATATTGTAAAAAGTAAGCGAGCATCATCTGAAAACAATTTATGATTAATTAAAATGAATCCTCACAAAAAAATACCACCTAAAAGTTATGTATAAGATATGCTTGCCAAAACAGGTATTTTTAAAAATTAAACTTTGATAAGAAAAATGGAAAGCCCAAAGAACAAAATTAGGCTTAAGCCATTTATTTTGTATTTTTTCAACTCTTTACCACAATCATCACAAATTTAATTTGTAGAGTTTTTTATATTTTGATTTTAGAAGTTTTTATTTTTATTTGTTAATTCTTGATTAGTTGATACTTAACTTTTAATATTTTATTTTGCATTGATTAAAATTAAATTGGTTATTAAATTTAATTTAAAAAAAAATTCGTATAGTTTCATATACTATTTGCTATTGTGAACATTATTATGATATTTAAAGATCGAGTTTATAGTGTATTTTACAATTGTACGAAACAAATAACTTTTAGACATTAAACCTTCACAGTCAATAAAATTATTTAATATAGTATATTAAGTTTTTTTTTGTTTTGTTTTTTTCAATACAAGTTCTGTAGCTATTCTTAATTGATTATTTCAGCTGTACGTTAATAAAATTAAAGACTAATATAAAATGAGAATCATTTTCTAATAAACGAATATTTCTTTAAACTTTGCTATTTAACTCTATGAATTTATAAATTAAAAGCAACACAAATTTAAATGATTTCGTTTTAAAAATAAGAATTACTTTATTTTTTGACTATTAATATAATTGGTAGGATTACAAATACATGATCTAAAAGATTTACTACGCAATGAAACATATTCTTAGACAGTTTTAGTTTATGCGGAATATGTCTAGTATTTTTTTTTTAATAAAACCGATTACTTTAAAAAATTGCCAGTTAGAGGCGCTTCAGATACTCTCATTTGATAAAACCTGTTCATTTAACTATAGGTAGACACTTATATTGCAAATAACTATTTTTTTATTCATTTGAGTGTTTACAAGCTTTACTTTGATCACTGTGTAAACAGTTGACGACATATATAGTAAAAACTCGATTTAATACAAAATAAGTCAAACAACATGAGTAACATTATACATTTCAAGTGGGGGTTTCAATCAAAGGAATTTTAGTTCAAATATTTCAATCAAAGTTTAAATTTTAATTCAATCAAAGTTTAAATTTTAATTCAATCAAAGTTGGAAATTTAAAATGTTATCATATGCCAAACAAAACCCCACTTGGGAAATTATTGTTTAGAAAATAGATTCAGCAATGCTCTCTTAAAAATAAACCAATTAAAAAGTTTACCATATAACAAGTAATTTAACGTATGATAAAACAACCTGATGGAAGTTGGCAAATTTTTGTTTTATCCAAATTACAGGTGGTTCAAACAGAAATCAACAGAAACAGATTCAAGAAATTATCACTCAACTATTCAAATAAATCAAAATTAATACAAAAAAATCGAAAATTATGTCAAAAGGAATTCTTACCAATTGGAAGATATTCATCTAGTGTTTAAATTCAACAGCGGTCAACCAAACGTCAACCGTCAAGTTCACATTTTAGGAAATAGGCTTTTGTAAATAAAAATCAATCAATGCCATTTAAAATTAAACAAAATTGAAATTTCGCCAATTTTTCAGGCTTTCTAATGTCCTTAAATCAAGATTTCATTTTATGGTCTAAACTCGTTTACTCATTCTGAAAGTTGATCCAAAACGTCGAGAATGTACAACATTTAACAATAATAAACAACTTGTATGCGTTAAATCTATTCATCCTTTTTAGAAACTCATGAACTCTACACAATTCTTTCAATTCTATTCGTCGTATTTCTGAGCTTTCCGGAGCTCTAATATACCTAGGTAAGGTCTTTTTAAATGATGCGTTTTAGAATAACTTTTTTGCATCGGAGATTAAGATGTGGATCAATTTGTTTATATGAATTAATGGTATATTTTTATTTCGAATAAACTCATTTTAATTTAATTTAACATGAAATATGTTTTCTTAAATTTAATTTTTGATTTCCTCTCCATAATGCTATCCTTTATTATGAGATTTGATTTCTTAATATAGTACGACATAGGATTTTTTTTATGAGATGTGATTTTATATGACTGCCTGACGTATGCTTTCTTATCACAGTATGGCATATGTATGTTCGATAGTATGACACATGCTTTTTTATAGCATTATAACTCGATTTCTTATGACATTTATGACGTATAATTTCGTATGAGATTAAAACATCTGATATCTTATGATATTATGATATATGATTTCTTATTACCGAACGACGTATGATTTCTTATGATATTATGACGTATGAATACTTCTGATATTATGAAATATGCTTTCTTAGGCCATTATGCCTTATGCTTTTATATGACATTCGAATTTCGCCCTTAAGGAAGATTGGTGTCTCCTATATGTCAAATGTTAAAAAGGAATTAGTTGGGTGCATTTTTCCTAATGTAACTTTAAAAAGAAAATTATAATTAGTTTTTATTAGTAGTTAATTATATACTTGTTCTACTTTAACATGAGCGGTTATTGCTATTTATTTTCCCTGGAAGTTACAACTTTTAAACAAGTTAAGCTAAAATAGTAGAACGAATATTAATGAACTGCCCATGATCTCTAAATTACATCATGTAGAAAGACATGCGCGAGGAATTTATGGGAGAGAAGAATGCATGATTTTAAAAACTGACGATTTTTTTCGAAATGATTGTTGTTGTGTGCGATACTGTGTGAGGCTTTGAGGATAGTGCCACAAATTCATGATAATGGTTTGTAAGAAAGGTTGGGAAATTAAGGAAAATAGCGAAAGAATGTATGATCACAATTTGAGATCTGAACCCAATTAAACCGGAAGTTTTCAACAGGAATCTTGACTAATCCAGATTATAAGGAATGAGATTTTATTCCGACATTTTATTGCTAAGGGGGTGAAATCAAAGATAGGAGTTGCGGAAACAATCGACTTGAATAATTTGACATGGATCATACCAGGCAACACTGGGCCACACAGCTGTTTGAGCCTGATAAACCCTGGGCGCTTCAGATAGTAAGAGTAAATAAAAAATGGAAAATGGTTAACAATTTTGTAAAGGGAATTTCAAGAAGTGCAATTACTTGACAAATATTCGAAGCTTTATTAGATTGCTTCTTTTGGATATAAAACTACAACAATTTTCTCGACAAGACTCAACGGTGAAGTTAGCTTCCATTTAAGTTCTTATAACGTCAAATTGTTAAATGATGTCAAAAATTTAATTAATTTAATTATTAAAATTTAATTAATAATTAAATTAAAGAGGTTCTATCTTCAGATAGCATGTGCAAATGGTTTCAATTGTATGTGCGCTAAATTTAATTAAAATGTAATGATTGGAACAGGCTGTAAGAAAGCAAACTATAGTCTTAATCATCCCGTAGACTAAGAGGAGATAATAGAGCAACAAATATGAGACAAATTTCATAACAAAGTCAATAATAAAACCACCAGAGAAAGATTAGTTTGTAAATATAAGCTCTTTCGACTTTAAGTGAAGTGATATTTAGTTAAGAAAAAACTATCCGACTAATAATTATACGAAACCAGTTAGATCGATTGGTCCCAAAGTACCTATTGATTTATCTAGCAAACAGCACCTGATTACTATCCAACTATCCTCTCATTAAAAAGCATTCAATAAAAATCCGTTTCCCCAATGACTTGGGCTGATTGTACATGCCATTACTTTTCTAAAGTAATTCATTTACGATCGATTAGAAAAAAAAATCACCGCAGACACTGTGGCTCGTGTTTGGAAGTCAGAATGTAAACAAGTGTTAGAAAAAAAGTGGAGAGCAATGCTTGATCTACAGGTGTGATGTCCAATTAAACGGGCGCCGGGAGTCCTTGCAAGGTCTGCAAGAGCCTTGACCTTCAGTTGCGAGGAGTTCTCAACCTTCAATTGGGAAGCCGTTAGCAAGTGTTTCGCATAGCTCGATATTTCCGGAATTTTGACAATTAGGATGACTTTCATGAAATACTTTGAGGAAGAGGACAGTTCCTTTTGTCTCACGTAGAATAACACAATCAGGAACAAAAGATTGTTGCACCCTAGCGTGTGCGAACCTTTCTCAACAACCATTTGATGGCGACTAGTGTTAATGACCTTTGGAAGATTTTTTTGATGGGCGTTGGGGAAAAAAAGCAAAATTACATGTTGGTCAGATTTTCCATAATTGTTCGTTCCTCATCGATGAAAAAAGCAGAACCTGTAGTCTTCCATAATATATGAACATTGTTTAGAAAGGTCAAAGAAATAACTTCGTGAACTTCTTACAGCCTTAATGGGACCATCTCGGTTTTATTTCGTTTGGCCATTCACTAGTTTGCTGAATAGAAAAGGGAACTTTTGCGTAATTGAAAACATGATTTAGAATTCGGTCTCGCTAATGTCAATTCGTTTCGATTCAAAATGATAACGCTTTATTTTTTATGAATAGAGTTGACTTGGAGTGAAAAATGAAATATGCTTCCAAAGAAAACACTCATTTTATTAGAATCGAGTTTCATAATGACGATAGATACCTTGTGTGTTATTTTAATTCTGTAAACTAATTTTACAAAAAGAATCTATATTCTAAGTTTATGAAATACATGTTTAAGTATAGAAAAGTTTTGATAAGATATTTCTATAACTGAATTTAATATCAATACTTGGAATCTCTCTCTTTCTCTTTCTAGTTTAACTTTTATAACTAATATCACTGAAAATCGAGAAATATAACGAATATATTTACCTCATGAATTCATTGAGAATTTTGTTTTTATGTTGCTTTTAAAAAAACTGAGTTGAAACTTAACAATTTCTCAGCGAAGAAATTTTTATAAAAAAAATCACTACATTATGAACAAATGTTTTAATTTTAAAAAGTTATTCATTATTTTATGTCATTTTAATGGAATAAAAGTGGAATGATTTTACATAATATCCAAAACACATTTTGTAATATCTATCCTTTGTGCAAAGTACTGACTTTTACTAATTTTTAACAGAAGTTAACACCGTTAAAAAAAATTACGCTACTTTAACTGCCATAATTACCACTAAAAGTTGACAAGTTTCGGTGATTAAACAAACTAAGAAAATACGCAAATATTTTTACCAGAGTTGATATTCTAAATACATGTATGAATTCGAACAGAATTTCTACTGGCGTAATGTATTTGTAAAATTAGGTTAATATTATATTTATATATATATATATATATATATATATATATATATATATATATATATATATATATATATATATATATATATATATATATTAATTATACTTTTAACTTTGGTGGAACTTTCTTTTAAGTTAAATTTCTGTTTTTGTTTCATATAAAGACAATCTACTTAAAAAAATTAAAGTTCTCGATTAATTTAATTTCATGAAAGTATGCACATTTAGAAGCACTATTTAAATAAAAATAAACAGTTATGTATATAACGTTGAATTATTACTTTACTTTATCTCTTACTTCCAAGCGAAAAAAATAATAATAAGTTGCAGAATATTCATTAAAACATCAATAAATTTTGGACCCTTGTTCAATGTTAGTGTTAGGAAGTATAAATTATTACCTTACTAGTTAATATTTTTATTATATTATTAGATAGGAAATTATAAAATCCGTCCTTGGCATCGTTGAAGGGGTTGTATTTGTCCTCAACTTTTGACCATCCCACTCACTCCCCCCCCCCCTCAGGGCCTGATTTACCATTAGGCCCACTAGGCCCGGGCCTAGGGGCCCCAAATATGGGGGGCCCCAAATTTTGAAAGTTTTCTGAAAATTGTAAATATAATGGTCTTTTAATGGGAAGTACTGAACAAAAATAATAAAAAAATTTTAGATACACATCCGCAAATTCCATATTTTTTATAGTCACAGAGAGTTAAGTTAGATTAACCTAATAAAACCTAACTAAGCAAATCTTTCCGGTTCAGCCAATCATATACAACTTCTTCATATGTACACGGAGACAAGGGCTTTAAGCAGCTGTTCTCCTTCTCTCGCCTCTTGTAAAGAGATGTTCAACAACCAACCAACCATATACAACTTCTTATATTATGAAATGAAAGAGTCTTTGTGATTGATTGGTTTGCAGGCTCTTCCGTGGACTTTTTTGGCCCTCTTTTTTTGTGAGATTGTGGAAACAGTGGAAATGTTACTTTGCATTATTTACAATTATTGTTTTAAAATTAAGCAATCTTTATTATTATATAATTTGTGGACCCTGTGGTAAAATGTTAGTTTAAAATACAGGAAAGTGTGCTTTAAAATCAGTGTTCAGGTGGGGGGGGGGGGGGGGCCTTGATTAATTCAAAAGTTTTGAGGAAATCAAGATCATACTAATTATAACAAAAAAATCGTGTGAAAGTAAACTATGAGTTTTAGTTGTAAAAAGTTAGTCTTAACGAATGTAGCTTGATCTGGTAATATTGTGACGTAAGGAAATAAATATTTGCTATTGGGGGCCCCTCTCTGAATGTTGGGCCTACAGTAAAAAAAATTCTAAATCGGACCCTGCCCCCCCCCCCCTATCCCACTTCTACCACTGTACATGGTCAAATTCTTATCACACGTACCTCTTTCCAACTCCGCCAAACCAACAAAAGGACATAGAAATCACGACCAATGTACCATATCCCCCATTATCATGTAGGGGCCGGGCTGAATGCACGATTACCGCTCATGAACTTGATTTCTTTAAACACAAAGCAATAAGTAAAAAAGTAATCACATGGGGCTTTCAGAATAATCAAACTGATTTATGTTTACAAAATTGTGAACTGTTGAAACATAATAAATCGAAATTTTTAATGAACGAAAAAGTTATCAAAGTAAAATACATAACAGTGTTGGCATTTTAAGTCTCACATTTTGATACGTGAGTAAAAACTTGTTTTATTGACAATGACTTGCACAATCCAACTTATTTGTATGAAACTTTCATACTTTATCAGTTTCAATATCTAGTATTAAGCAATATAGAGATCCGGGTAAACATCTGAAGTTAGCCTGATTATTACGTTCAACCTTCATCCACTTTAAAAAGTGCCACAGACACCAATTTTCCAATTTAGATATGAAACTTCCGAAGTCTATCCTATCTTAACTTTAAGTCTATCCGAATTATTGACAGTTAATATAAACACCGATATCTAAATAGGCTTTTGTGAGTATAAAAAAAATACGAAGGACGTATAAAGAACAAAGAAAAGGTAATAATGGTTATGTATTGATGACCCTAATTGTTTAAAACTCCGGCAAACGTAAAAAAAATTCTAGTTGTGTGAGTATACCAAACAAATTTAGACTGAATTAAAACCAATTTCTTTTTTATAAAAATTTTCTCATTTTAATTTTAACAATAAATATAACCCATAAAAGCAAATTCTTTAATATAAATCCTTTATATGCATTGTCAATTTTTTTATTCATTAATATATCGCCCTTTCTGTCGTCAGTTTGTGTTTCTTGTTTGTATCTTATTTTAAATATTATATCTCTATCAGCAAAATATGTGGAAAACTACTTTTTAAAATTTATTCATTAAAAATGAATATGAATTTATACATTCACATTTAAATATATTTTATTTGTTCTGATTAAAAAAAATTGTTATTTATTTACTAAAACAATTTTGGCAACAGGAAAGTGTTTCAACAATCATCGGTTAAATGTTATTTCAACGTGGTTGGATGACGGCAAGTTGGTTTATTAGTATTCCGTAAAATCGACCTTTTAGTGACAGTGACAGATCTCAAAATGTGATAGAATGCATTGTCATTGACATCAAATATATCTGCAAGTTTCAGACCGATTGGACAACAGCAAGGGGGTTAGTTAGGCCTCCGCATATTTTCCTACCATCGATATACACAGCCACCCACACACACATAAAATCGAAGTTAATAAAAAGAATTTAAAAACTCATTAAAAACATTGCCTTGTAACATTTGAAGCTTTGGAAATCATTAATTAAGGATTTAATAGGGGAAAGATAGCGTTTATCCATCTTTTCTTCAAAATCACTTGAAATAGATTTTTTTTTTCTGTATCTGAACGACTCAATTCATCCTAAATGTCTAAGTGATTTAAATAAAGCGTTAAACAGATAGAAAGTATGGGATATACCGAAAATACTTAGCCCTGTTGCCAAATAAATAATTGTATTTTAATTATGTTAACTGTTTTAATTACCTTGATTATTTTTGTGGTCCATCTTTGAAAATGTTTGTATTAAATTAATATAAAATCATTACAATAAATATAAACTCCTAACCGAAGAGCATGTATCGGTGGTCCCGAAATATTGAACTCTTCAGTTGAATTCTGATTCTTTAGTTGAAAATAATGAATCAAATAAGAAGTAATTAAATGGGGTATATAAATAAAAGATGAAAAACGAACTATAAAAAATATCTTTTTAGATGTATAATTAACAATGAAGAATTCCTTGCGTTAGCTTCGTTGTAATTCGAAATCCATGTTAAGCAGGTGGTCATGGCCTGTTTAGCCATTATTGAGCACAAAAAGGTATTTTAGAATAAAAACCACATCATAATTAATAACTTAATGGGGAAAATGCAGAACCTAATTAAATTTGTACCACAAAGCAGCATAAATAAACAACTCAGACAAATCCCATCTAGTCCGTAAAAGAATACTCAAACTGAATGTAGCGTAAAGAATCGGAGAACAAGATTCGTGGTCCTAAAAGCATTAAATTCTCCATTGCAATTCTACTGATTCCGTAAAATAATTCACAGGATAAATATAGCGTACATTAAATGTATATACGCAATTAATATAGCGTAAAATAAAGGTATATACGTGATTAATAGAGCGTAAAGTAAAGATTAATACTGGAGGAACATAGAATAAAGTTGACCTTAAAATCTCATATTCATCTTTGTGAGACAAAATTATAATACCCTAGATGAAAATAACTTTAAGAAATTGTCAACCAACAAGCATTCGTGGTTCCAAAGTAAAAAAATTCCCAATCGACCTCCACTTTTCGATTCAGCGAAATACAACACGGAATGAATATAGCATAAAGTATAGGTAACTGGTGAGCAAGCATCCTGATCCTAATGTCTCTTATACTGCTTTACCAGTTTAAATAATAATACGCGGGATGAATATAGCATAAAGTATTGGTAACTGGTGAGCAAGCATCCTGGTCCTAATGTCTCTTATTCTGCTTTACCAGTTTAAATAACAATACGCGGGATGAATATAGCGTAAAGAAAAGGTAATCGGAGAGCAAACATCAGAGTGTTCCAAAAATAATTATCTCCGTAACATTCGGCTAAAAAAGTCGATGGAAAGGGTAAAGAAAAGATGTTCAGGAGAAAGTGGCTCTAAGATCCCTACCTGTTCGGGCAGATTTCCTCCCCCTTTCTCTATCCGATCCACCTGATGGGTTGAGTCTCCATCCAATCAGAGCACGTCTCAGCCAAAGGCTTCTTGCCGGCTATTTAAACCACGTAAAGCCCGGTGCCTAACATTTGTTAACACTTTGTCTATGGATCTCATCTACACTGGACTGGACTCCTAACTACGGACTTAATCTTCTTTGACTCTCCTTGTAAGGCAAGTCTATTCAACTCTCTTTTAATTGATTTACGCGATTTAATTCGCAATAGTGTTCTTTCGGAAATATTTTTATGGATTTTGATTTTGTTAACATTAATTATTTATGAATATCTAATCTTAGTTCAGGATTTTTTTTTATAAATTTAATTTTTTTTAACATTTTGTGTATCGGATTATCATAACTTCGGAACGCCATTTTCGAAATACCATTTTTACGAAATGATGATTTGTACTATATTTTTTATGTATTTTGATATTAAAACACATTAATTTTTTCGGAACAATAAAATTTTGAAAAATCCTTTTCGGAATAATGCATTTTTTTTTGTTCAAAAATAATTTTATTTTGTTAACACAAATGAATAATCATATCTGAAAAAAATTGATTTTGTCTAAGCAATATTTGTCATAATTTTGTGATTTTATTAACAACCTTTTCATTACAAAATATAGTATTTTATTCAAGTTTTTTTGCTACAGTTTGATTTTAAGATTTTATCATTTTAAATTAGTTATGATTTTTCTTATCATTTAGAAAATGTTTAATTTATTTTGATTGAAATTATCCAATTAATTTTGGGACAGTATTTTAACAAATTTTGATTTAAATAAATTAATGCAGTATTTAACTTAAAATAATTTTCTTCGTAACGTTTCACTTGACCATATTATATTTAGATAAATTTTACTTAACTTTGAGTTAATGTGGTTCTTAATGAAAATGAGTTTTAATTAATGATTACAATTTGAATTTATTTATTGATTTCCAAGTAAAGATGAATCAGTTAACATTTTTATTGAACTTATATTTCATTAAAATTGGATTACTTGTATTTCGTCTAAGCAAATATGTACACATTTTGATTTCATTAATATATTTGTGTTTGAATTTATTTCGATTTGGTAATAGGAAAAAATATTTAATACATTTTGATACATTTCAAATTGTTCTATGAATTTATTAATATTTGATATTGTTCTTATTTTTATACGATCTAAGACCCTCATTCAATAGTTTATCTAATTTCAATCAAACCAACACGTCTATATTCCTATGGGGTACCAAATTTTACTTAACCACTAAGTCATGCAGATAAAAGATGAACAAATTACGACCTTCGATCTTCACTGGCAGATCTAATCCACTTTTATTAAGACCCATGAAACACTCATCCGATCCGAGATTTATTAATTAAGTGATCTTAATCAATAAAATTCCTTAAACGCAACCTAATCCAATCTGATTTTACCTTACTACTTCTATGAAGGAAGATTCGTAGGCATAACCTAACCAACACATCTGTATTAAAAAAAGAAAAGAAAAAAAAGATATTTACTGCAGACATATCCTCAAACGATCGGTCATAAAGATTCACAATGACCACGTTCGACCTTCACTAGCAGATGTGATACACTTTTATTCATACCCAAGAATCACTCATTCGTTGTGAGATTTATTAAGTTTTCTTACTCAATCAGATTCTTTAAACGCAAAATAATCCATTATGAGTTTACCTTTCTCGAAAGAAAAAAGATTGATAAGTATAACTCCCTGCACATTTGTGCTCTTAACACCGTCAACCCCCCCCCCCCCCAGTAAATGAACAATCACGATCATAAAGGGTTCACAAATGACAACATTCAAACTTCACTGGCAGATCTGATCCACTTTAATTTAGACCCAAGAATCACACACTCGTTCCAGGATTCATTAATTAAGGCATCTTAATCGATAAAACTTCTTTAATGCAACCTAATTCAATCTTATTTTAGTTTACTTGAATGAAAAAATATTAATAAGTCTAACTCCCAGCACATTTGTGCTCTTAACACCATCAACCCCCCTCCCCCCCCCCCCCAAACGAACAATCACGATCATAAAAGATTCACAAACGACGACATTCAAACTTCACTGGCAGATCTGATCCACTTTAATTTAGACCCACGAATCACTCGTTCCAGGATTCATTAATTAAGTCATCTTAATCGATAAAACTTCTTTAACGCAACCTAATTCAATCTTATTTTAGTTTGCTTGAATGAAAAAATATTAATAAGTCTAACTCCCAGCACATTTGTGCTCTTAACACCATCACCCCCCCCCCCCCCAAACGAACAATCACGATCATAAAAGATTCACAAACGACGGCATTCAAACTTCACTGGCAGATCTGATCCACTTTAATTTAGACCCAAGAATCACTCGTTCCAGTATTCATTAATTAAGTCATCTTAATCGATAAAACTTCTTTAACGCAGCCTAATTCAATCTTATTTTAGTTTACTTGAATGAAAAAATATTAATAATTGTTCTTAAATATGATTCATACGTCAACACTTTGCTAGACAATCAGTCACGAGCATTCGAAAAAAAACAAAAAAAAACTGATAGATGATGACGATCGACCTTCACTGGCAGATCTAATCCATTTTTATAGAGATCACAAATTCGTTCCACTTCTGTTTCAGCAGAAGAAAGATTTCAAGGAAGATATGGTCTACTTCCCATCCCTTTCGACTTCCGCGCGCGGCTTCTGCATACTGAAAAAGGAAAGTACGCTAGTAATGACATAGATACAGAGTGACTTACTGAATGAATGCGTTTTTAAAAGCTTTTCCCTTGAAAGTGAAAGGGAATTTGTAAATTGCTTTTTTGCGCTTTCCCTTGCGTTGGAAAAGATTCGTTTTCTTTCAAGGTTGTAGGCGAAACGCCTTTCCAATCTTATTTGCTCTAATGGCTTTTCACTCTTTGCTGTTCTCCCTAAGACTTTATTTGGAGAGTTCCGTTGACAGGTCATTGTCTGATTTTCGTACTTCTTTATGTACGCATTTTGTATAAACTCATATTTATGTACTTATTCTATATATATCACTGTTTATATTGATTTGTTGTTGTAAAGTAGTAGGTTAGTTGTAATTCTTCTTCAGACACGGTTAAATTAATTTATTTTTCTTCTACTTACTCAAAAGCGATTATTTGGATGTTTCTGTTGACGGTCTAGATAATTATTAGATCCTCAAATGTATGGAATTCTACTATAACTATCTAGATGAATGAGGATTTATTGTTCAAAAAGAGGCTGGTTCTAATTCAATTCAGCTGTATATTTTTCTATTAACACAAAGTTTCCTCACTTCATTGGCAGGCTAGGTCAATGCCATTTACTCAGATTTATGTCATGCAGATGGGAAAAACGTTGCATATTTTAATAGGAAATTGGTGTTATGAAAATGTGGTGGTCTGCTATGTAGTTGGTTGTGTACCCTGTTAAAAAATTTTGTTCCATCTTGCACAAAAAAATGATTCCTATTTAGCTGCAACCAACATTTGGTTCTTAGTTTCATGATTTAATAGAGCTTATGGTCCGAGGTATCACCATTAAATCGTGAAACTAAGCACCAAACGGTGGTTGCAGCTAAATGGAAACCAATTTTTGGTGCAAGGTGGATCCAGATTTTTAATAGTGTAGAGTTTTCTATTGCAAGGTCTACACAAGCGCTTGACCTTAGTTAAAATTTATCTAAATCTGTGCCTTGTAAGTTTGAGCTTAGTCATATTAAGAGGCTCTTACATTCAACGAGAAGACATTTAAGCCTCAGTGGATTTAACGCGCTGAAGCCACCATCAGTTCTTCACTCCAGTGTTATGTCAGCGCGCTGGCTCGTTACCACGATCTTTGGTCATGCGCCTTAGCTAACCGTGATACTGGAGGTTCCTCATCCAATAAATTAAATCGGAAGTTTTAATCTTACTTTATTTTTCTATTCTTTTTTTAAATCATCATTGGTGGGGGGGGGGGGGGAAGGTTTGCATTTACCAGCAGTTCCTATGAATGTTCATGTCATTGAAAATTAAGAACAACTATATGCTTAGTTTTATTCCCATAAACGTAGTATTTGCGATTTGAATTAATATAGATAGATGTTTTTTAATATTTGCTTGCAAAGCTTTTCATTTTCTTTTTCCTCAATTTTTGGAATTAAATATTCCCATTGACAGGCATTTTGAATACAAGTTGCATTGTAGAATGCAGATTTATGTAACTTCATTCTATCATAAAACGATCCATTTTAACTAATCTTTTTCAATTTTTTGGAAGTATTCAGATGAGTTTTCTTTACTTTTCTTATTAAAACTTCAATACTTTAAATCACCTTTTGAAAATCTTTCGATGTCAGATAAAATTTATGTTTTCTTTGTTTGAAAAGGAACAATTCGGTAAAATTTGATGGATATTTTTACGTTACGGTTACAAAACGGTTAGGTAAACTGATGACAATTCCTCAATTCTTTTTCCTCAATTTTTGGAATTAAATATTCCCATTGACAAGCATTTCGAATACAAGTTGCATTGTAGGTTGCAGATTTATGTAACTTCATTCTATTATAAAATGATCCATTTTAACTAATCTTTTTCAATTTTTTAGAAGTATTCAGAAGAGTTTTCTTTACTTTTCTTATTAAAACTTCAATACTTTAAATCACCTATTGAAAATCTTTAGATGCCAGATAAAATTTATGTTTTCTTTGTTTGAAAAGGAGCAATTCGGTAAAATTTGATGGATATTTTTACGTTACGGTTACAAAACGGTTAGGTAAACTGATGACAATTCCTTCATATTTTTTTATTGTATTTTCATTTCAGCACATTTCAGGTTTTAAGCACTATACGAACAAGTTCACTTCCTGATGAACTTTCATGGCATCTTCAAGTTTAATTAGTTTGTAATCAAAAACAAGTCATTGAACTAATAAAAATGAAACTCTTTTGTACGTTTGAAGACTCTGGTAGATTAAAGGGCGCGACTTTCCGAAGAAGGGTCACTTCCCTTGGAAATCAATCGGCCTCGACAGAGGTGTTACTAAATAAATTAACTTTGTGCAGGACCAATTGTTTGAAGTCGCCGCACATATTGTCAAATGTAACCTCTTACTGAAGGGTCATTTTCTATGTCGGTCTTGATGAAAGCAAGACCGAAAATTAAAGGTATCTCACAGGAGGTCCTCAGGAAACATATTTTTTAATTGCATATTACATCCGTTCACATTTAGGATCAATATACAGACTTTGATTGTATTTTTCTAATTTTCATTTAAGTTCATCAGCCTGCAAGATACACTTGCCGGAACAAAAGCTCTAGCCGCCTTGCATCTCCCGCATATAGGGTGCAAGGCGGCTTCAGCTTTTGTTTAAACCTTGGTTTTTTTTATGAATCTGCCTTATCTTTTGAAAAAGAAAACTTTGGTGGTTTACCCTTGGAATGGAATCGTAGTAAAAGAAACCTTTTCTTAATACAATGGGGGACGGAATTCAATTAATTGAAATTTTCTTCTACGAGTAACAAATATTTTGTGGTCTTTCAGTTTTGCCGATTCCATTATATATCTTAAAATATTTCATCAGATATTAATCGTAAAAACATTTTACTTTAATTAGTTTAAAAGTAGAAATATGCGGTTTTCATATAAATGTTCAGAAAAAATCGAATTATTTTCTGCATAAAGTAAAAACATATCTGCTTTATTTATGATGCAGATGTCCCTTACTATCATACTTTAATAATTAGAAGACCCCAAAGCGATTAAATAACATTTAACAGTGCACCATCTATTGATGAAAAATGTATTTTTTTTTCTTTGTCGAAATCAATCCGACTTTATTTTTCATAGGCATTTCTGGGGAAATTACACCTTCCGATTTTCAAATGTTCATGAATCATCGATATCTCCCTTTGGATTGCTCTTTACAATGATTGCAAAGACAATTAATAGAAACATTTTAATTGGAACTATTTTATGTAATATCGCAGATACTTTCTTATCCTTTCATAATGCTCATAGTTTGATGCCCTCGGAATAGCAAAAAACTGAGCAGAAATCCATTCGATGTGTTAGCGTGTTTTCGAAGAGTACCATGACATAGCCTTGACCTCTAAATGATTGTCAATATGGTCTGAACTCCAAGTCAGCGATTAAATACATGAAACGTGGTGAAAGAAAAGCAGCAAGCTCTTCATTTTTCTGCTTACTCATCATTCGGTTGATTCTCTAAATAGCCAAAGGCCATCAAAGAAGTTGCGACCAAGAATCAAGATTATTATCACGAATTCTCTTGTGAAAGATTTTTTGTTTTGTTTCTTTTATAAAGGCGTTTTGAATGATATTCTTAAGGGAGAAAATTATTCGTTATTTTCTTTCTTTTTGGATTGGATTTAAATGCAGAGTACATTGAATGAAACTACTATGATTTCTATTTGGAGTGTTGGTTGAACGGTTGTATATTAATAAAAGAATTTTCAATTTAATGACGGTTATAAAGGTGTATCAACGATTTTCTCACGCGGCAAAGGCGTATATTTAAATTTGTTCATTTTGCGGAAGTTAAAATGTTTTTTATCTGAAAACTAAGTCTCAATTCATTTTATATAATTAAGTTTCAGGTTTTATGATTGCTACTTTCAAACTTGACGGATATTTATATGAATGGCGCAAATTAATTTGAATAAAAGTAGTACGTGGTGATATTGAGTTTCTTTTCGGGTTCAATCTAATTGGTAGTTCGAGTACTATAATCAAAATTCAATGTCAAAATTTCAAAACGATTTTTTTTTAATATGAATATTTCTATAAGAATCAAAACTAATGGAAAAGATACTCAATTTTTATAATTGAGGATGATATTTTATAATAATTACCTATCGTGAGTTTTAACTTTAAAAGAAAAATGTGACATTTTAAATTATTAGTTTCTAAAAGCAAAGTAAAATAAAAAAAGACAGAAGTTTCAATTGCTTGTTAGATAGCTGAAACGAATAAATTGAATGAAAGGTAAGTATACACATTCTTTATATTAACCTTTTGAGTGCTGAATTATTTGAAGATTTTTATACCCATGGGATGGATTTGGATGGACAGATGACGAGTCAGACTCGTCCACCGTAACTTTGCCCAAGTAAGCAAATGACGAGTCTCACTCGTCAAATGTACCCAAAGGGTTAAAAAAAGCCAGACTCATAAAATAAGAGAAAGTAAGAAGAATTAAAAGCTAAAACCTCCAAGCTTTAAAAAATAAAAGAAAATATTTTTATAAAAAATATAGTTTCTTCAGGTAAGTACAAATCAGCATTTTTTTAAAATTTAATTTTGTACTAAAATCGTGCTAGGTACTTACCTACTATTTAAATCTAAAAGGAATAAATATAGTTGATGTAATTAAGTAACATAAGGCAATTTGAAAAACACTGTTTTTAAGCAAGCAACTATCAATTACATTTGACATTCGTACATTCGTAAATTAATCCGCATTCAAGAAGACGTGTCGTATAAAAATGATTGGAAGAAATTAAATTTCAAATTAAAGCATTTATTAGTAAAAAAGTGATCGTTTTGAAATAACACTTTTTCACACACAAATAATCCCTATCAAGACCAATTTCACAAAACTCGAAAATATTTGCTGCAGCTGAAGCATTTGAATCGGCAATAACATTTCGGAATTCCTAAGACTTTATTTGAAGTACCTAAGTGTGAAAGTAAACCTTTTGAAGTCACCAGATTGGCATCACATCCATTAAAATTATTTCCGATGCGAGACGACGCCAATGATGTCATTTGGAGATAAATTGAGATCGTTGACATGTTGGTTGTCTTGAAAGTCAATAAACGGCGTAAAAGATAGTAATCTAGATTCTCCTCTGAGAAAGGACTGCATATTTTACGCGTGATATGTAGATAGATGTTATGTTCCAACACAGTATGGAACATTTAAATTTTGTTTATCTTTAAAGTGGGATCATCAGTGTTTCTATTCCCATTTTTTATCTATAAATGTGATCATCTTATATGTCTGATATAATCTAACGTATTTTTTTACTTTTTAAAGATAATAACAATTTTTAAATCCGAAAGTAAAATTTATCTTTACTTAAGTCCAGAAAAAAGTTCATCGGAGTTTTTATTTCATCATTTCTTATTTTTAAGTGTGTTTTTAAAAGTTCCTATGATCAATAATGCTCATGGTATTACTTTTTCAAAATTTTCTTTCGAAAAGTTTTCTTTTAACATTTCTTTGTTTTACCTGACCCAATAGCAAAGTTTTAATGAAGGTTAAAAGTTTCAAATTAGTAAAATTAAAATTATTACATTTGTAATATTCCTCGATTGAGGGAGCCACAGAAAACTTAAGTGACCAATGGCAAAAAAACAAATTATAAAATAATAATAGTCAAAGTGTTCCACATTTAATTGTTTCGTCAAATTTCATTTATTAACTTTGTTATTGTTTCGACATCTGAAAATTGCAAACGTTGGGATGCAATATAACTGGCATAATGTGTGTTTGGAGTAGAGGTCGGAAATATCGATCAAAATAAATATCGATACTATATCGTTGCACAGAAAAAGTTATCGATAAAATATCGATATATCGATACATGATTTTTTTTTTAATTTGATTTTCAATTTTGCCAGAAAGAAAGTTTTAAGGGACAAATTTCTACTTTTTACGATTGCTTTTTTGTAAGGTGACTACTTTTTCAACAGAAATGGATTTATTACAAAAAAAAAGTTATATTTTCGCTTATGTGGTGCAGTGATTTTAAGAAAAATGTAGGTAATTTTCAATAGCTTTTAAGTGTATGGCAAAATATTGAATATTGGTGCCATTTTAACTCTCTCAGCCAAGTTAAAACTTTAGTTTTAAAGTTTTTGAAAAGGGAATAAAGAGAATCGAAAAAACACATGGAACTACAAAACGATCATAAAAAAAAAAAAAAAAAAAAAAAAAATGTTTAAAAATATCGAAATGACTTTTATCGATATTTTTAATATCGATAATTTTTTAGAAATATCGATATTTTTAATATCGATAATTTTTTAGAAATATCGATAAAAATATCGTCGAATCAATATATCGCAGACCTCTTGTTTGGAGAGATGCAACATTGTCAGAATCACTTAAGCCCTTTTACCGATGTTTTGTGGTTAAAGGGACCGGGGAGGCAAAAAAATTGAAAAATATCGATTTATTTTTTGTCTGAAATTATAGCAAGAACTTTTGTCTTTAAATACATACAAAAGTCGGAAGATGTTTTTTATAGTGCTGGACTATTTCTGTGAAGCTAATATCAAAAAATTTTCTGTTTGTTTATGGTAATTATTTTCTTTATTTGTGTTTTTCTCTTAAAGTATTTTCCATAATTTTCCATAGATTTAAATTGTTCCTTGCGACTTAAAAAATTTGTATATTCTTTTAAAATTTTGGAAAATAGTTCCTGTTACTATTTTGAACATAATTGGGTATGGATTTTAAAATATGATAGTTTTTATTACTTTACTTGAGTTTTAGTTTTAGCTTGTTACGGAAAAATAAAAATATCCCCAGGTAACAAAAATTTTTACTTTTTATTGATGAAAGAATGTGCCAAATCAAAAATCCATGTCCAATTGTTTTAACGTATACTTAAATAGCCTGTAAAAAAAAATTGTACAATTTAGCGAAAAATTGAAACGCAATGAACATGTTTTAAAAATTTAATATTTTGAAGTTGAAATGATCTAAAACGAGAAAAAGTTGAAATAAATTTTTTAAATTTAAAATTTACATTTATTATCAAATCATTAAGTTACATAAAACATGTCTTGCATTTTGATATGAAACTTTAAAAAAAAAATTCTCTCTCCGGTCACCTTAAGGTGGTGAAATCGGGGTATACTTCAGTAGTGACATAAAAGTTGAAAAGTGACATGACCATAGCTTCCAATTACTAAAATAATTTGCACGTAATTAATCCCCCTAACACAGTTATTAGAGCCCAGGCTACACTAGGTATACTTCAGTAGTGACATAAAAGTTGAAAGAAAATAGTAAAAATGTGCAATTCGTGATTGAAAATAATTAGTGGAGGTCAAGATTTTACGCGATAGATACTTCCAAACTAAATGTTGTTGTTGGTATTTTACACAGTGTTTTAGAATTCATCGTTACAAAAATCTCATAAGAGATAAGAGCTAAGCAATAATATGACTAGAGTAAAAATCTTATATTCTTAAAAGAAACCTCATAGGAGTAATTACAAAATTTCTTACGTCTTCAGAGTATTAAGTGATTTTGAAGGATATGATATCAAAATGTAGTTTTTTTATATGTATAATAACCATTTGGTTTTCTTCTATATATTTTTACTTTTTTTCTTAGTCTTTGTCTTTATTTCTATTTCTGGTTAAAGGTGAATGTTTTGTTAGATTAAGCATAATTATAGCACCTATATATATGCTAAAATTATGCTTAATCTAACAAGACATCCACCTTTTTACGTTTCAAATATCATTATGTTTAACATATATTTATCTGTTGTGGAGAGTCAGTATTTTAATAAGAAGAAGTGTTGGGGAGGGGGAGGGGGATAAAAACTAAAACTTGAATTTCCTGTTCTTATAAACAGTCATGTATTTTTTTTCTTCTTTTAAATATATTGGTAAAGCAACATTCTCTAAATTACACTTAAAGCAACATTAAAAACTTTTCAAAATTAAGGCAATTAGTTTCAAAATGACAAAAAATATTTCAATTCTCATGCATTAATGTTCCACGACTACGTTCATTTGGAGAATATGTTTTTATTTGGTTTAAAAAGTGAAGTGATTATTATTATTATTTTCATTTACATGTTATTTAAATCATTATTGTAGTTTTTTTTTTGTATACATATTCAAAAGATGTCTTATATAAATTATTGTATACCCATGGAATAATTTTTTTCTCTTGCAGCTACAGCTGAAATACGATGATGCTTTTAAGCTTATTTTTGGTCTTTTTGGGCAGTTTCTTCATAGCAGATACTGGTAAGTGAATTGAATTTCTAATAAATAATAATTAAAGTATATGACTCTAAAATTCATTGAACTTTTAAGCATACTTTCAGAAATGTATGCTCATGTGTTATTAGGTACCTAACTTTATTAATATCACTTAATTACCCCAAATATTAAAGTTAATATGTGTATGGGATTAAATCCTTACGACAGAACTAGAAATTAGAGCTACGTTTTAAATCTAATTGTATTAATGTAATTATAAAATTCTGCAAAGCTACTTTTCAATTCTCCATTAATAAAGGTTTAGTCTAAACTTTTCAGTTTAATAAGTGCATATCTATTTTATGGTAATAGACAGACTTTCAGTGGTACACAGAAAAAGTTCTTGCAGGCAGCATTGTAAAACAGGTGACATACCCCTTCAACTATGTAGAAAATGATAGATGCCTTAAAATACTTCAATAAAACTATACATCAGAATATGTGATGTTTTATCTTCCTTCTATGCAGTCAGTGGTACAAAGAAAAAGCTCTTGTGGGCCGCATTATAAAAAAGGAGACTTACCCCTTCAACTTTGTTGAAAATGATAGTGCCTTAAAATACGTTAGTAAAACCATACATCAGAATATATGATGTTTTATCTTTCTTCTGTGCAGTCAGTGGCACACAGAAAAAGCGCTTGTGGTCCGCATTGTGAAAAATGGTAACTTACCCCTTCAACTAGCAGGACAGACTTAAAAAGATAGCAATATCCATTCAGAAACATAAAGTAAAGAACAAAATTCTGCTATTTATCTTCCAAAGACAAGCAGTCGACAACGTTGCATTCCATAAATCAACCATTGCTAACTGATGCCTGAATTCATGTACTTCTGCAATTCTGGCAGGTTGCTAACAAGAGTGTGAATAATCGCACCGCTTTTGGCAAGGACAAAATTCTGAGAAGCTCGCACGTGGCTGGAATACCTAATTCTTAACTCATTATTAGAGATAACGTATTGATTATAAGGAAGAACATTGAAAAAGATAGCGTAGGCGTGGTGTGAATCCATTTCCGTCATTTAACCAGTTTAGGGACGGCTTTTGGAAATCTTTATTAAGTCCCTCTTATTTATTTTGGAAATTGATTGATTGGGCACAGCTACGATTTCGTCTTTATATTTGATGCTTGTTCAAATGAATTTTTATTGATCGATTTCTGATATGTATTTTTTAATGGTCTTTCTACTCCAGTGCATTGAACTATGCATATTAATTGAATTCAAAAGTTGGTTTATAAGCAGAAATAAAGAAAATGAATAATTATGTATTAACCATTATTTTACAATTACTTTATTATTTGAAATTCAGTCATTCGACTGCTTGGTGATTATTTAGTGGATAATTATTTTTTTTCCCCTAAACTAAATTTTCATTTAGATTACTTGATTACCAGGATTATGAAAGACAATTATTCCTACTTTTTAATAAAGAAAATATTTTGGGTTGTTGGTACTTACTATGAAAAAATTGGTAATAAATTCTTTATTTGGGATTAAAAATTCTAATACTGCTTTGTAAATTTCCTCTTTTCATACACAAATATTTGTATTGGGTAAATAATTACACTATTTCTGGTACTTCCCATCTATTATTTTTACATTGCAAAATATTCCATTCATCTGCATTGTCCATATTTAATGAAGAAAAATAGACAAATTCCCTATTTAAATTCTTTTTATAATTTAAAAATAAAACCTTTATTAGTTTCACGTTTCCATTTTTTTTTAATTTTTTTTTTTACATAAAATGTTTTGTCAACTTGCATGTATATAATTATATGTTAATTTCATTTTTCAAAAAACAACATTGATTTGACAAGAATAAGCACACCCTCTTCCCAAAAGCATAAAGTTTACCAAACTACGATTACATAAAAAAAAAACTAGTCGCCGACACAAATTTGAATTTACATTTCGTAAATTTTGTCATCTTGTAGAGGTGGCAGCAAGAAAACCATATTTAGATAATAAATAACTTCCTTAATGGTTGATATGAGCTTAAAGAATGCTTGAGATAATTTTTGATTATTTCTGTGGTATTTCCCAAACGGTCAACGTCCTTATTACTTTCCCTTCCTAAATGCTATATTAATATGCAGCATATCTCATCATAACTACTGCGCCTTGAGGTACTCTCTACGTTCCTAAGAGAACTACATGTAGATCGCACACGCGCGATATCACTGGAAATGACAACTTTTATAAAAAACAAGTCACCAAGCATAAGAGATTGAATACTAAATAGCAAATTATGTGGGGTCATCTCAATACTTAAAACCTTCAGCTACTTTCATCTTTAATTGCAATGATCGTCACAAAATGTAGAATTGTTTGTGAGGAGTGCTTCTATCATGTTACCAAAAAGTAGAAAACCTTCAATAAATTATAACCAGTATCATCGCATATCCTCAACAAGTACTTGGTAAATAAGGTTAGTATAATTTCAATTAGAAAACATGTTTGGTTGTAACAGTAGCTGCTACAAATATCGCGGCGTACATCAAACTAAGCATATACAATTTGGCTTTATTTAAAGAATCCAAATTCCTGTACTTATGGTTGTGTTATACGGGAGTTCACCTCGATGAGACCTATCATTTTACATATCGCTTGTGTCTTTAGAGTTTGCATTTTTATCTAGGAATATTTACTTCAAACAGACAAAAGAACACAGCATTTGAATAAGCTTTTCACTACTTTTGTGCAATGCAGAAGTGAAATATTAAATAATTTCCACGCACAAAAAAACTATTATTTATTTATACCAATATTTCAACCTTAAATATTACAAAGTTTGTAAATATTCTTACAGAACTGTTATCAAGCATAGCACCCAAGTCATATAATTATCCTTATTGTTAGAATTGTTAATCTTATTCTACTGTAATTCTGTATCAAAATAGTGCAACTTGCAAATACTTTACCACTCATTTTAGTACTCAATTTAACTAACTCAATGAAATAATAGCTTAGTTGAGGTTACATAATCCTATCCTTATTTTTATATCATACCCTCATCAAGACAAACTTTGTTGGAAATACCATCATTATTGTGATGGCTTATTGCATTCATTGCAATAAGCCATTGCATTAACCAATTCTATCCACTTCAAACAAACTTAATAATTTTATTGCAGTTTTGCTTTCTTACCCCTTCAGCGGTTAATACAATAAATTTCCTATTAGTACTTACAATCATTATCCATTTAACACTTTTATCGTAGTACCCACTAACTCTACCCATCCAATTTTTTTTTTTTTTTTGGTAAACTGATCCTTTGTTAACCACCATCACCCATTTTTATAAGCACTATACCCACCATACCCAGTCACAATACATTTTGCAATCATTTAAGTTGCGATAGTTTAGTATCAAGAAATATCCTATTTCAAGAGCAACATTACCCATCTTTGGTACAGATTCTATCTACCATGTCAAGTCCAATTTTAAGTTGTCACCATCTAATCCAGTTTATAAGAGGGGGCTTAAAGAATTATCATTCTATTTTAAATGTTTAGATATCCATGTCATTGAAACCTTAATAAAACAAAGCAATTTCATGATTTACATCAGATCAGCTCTAATTCTGTCTCACTAGATTAAGTTGACAGACTTATATGAGGAGGCTTACAGAATTATCATTCCATTTTTAATATTTAGATATCCATGTCATTGAAACCTTAATGAAACAATTTCACGATTTACATTAGATCAGCTCTTATTCAGTCTCACTACATTAAGTCGACAGCATTTATATGAGTGGGCCTAAAGAATTATCATTCCATTTTATTGACTTCTTAAGGGTTCGACGCTCAGCGGCTGTTACTCTGAGGCTCGTAAAATTCTTCTTTCCCAAGAGAATTCCAAGTTATTTATTGCAAAAGTAAAAAAATAACATTTTAGTAAGATGTTATTTAAGACCGTAAAAGATTGTGTGTACGCTCGTAAAGTATTGCGTGTCTTCGAGGCCATTTATTAGGACTTACAAACATAAACAAATGGTAATTTGAGCGGGTAATTGCTTTGTTATGTTCTGTGCGAGTTATCCGGAATGACATTCTGAAAAGATGAAAGCTTGTTTTATCTTTAGATAAATTTTCTTCCCTCACCTTAAGAATTTTTTTATCAAGTTATTTTTATTTGACACGTCAAATATTCATGCTGGTTGTTTGTTTTTTAATGTCTGCCTGTTTAGCGGCAACTTCTATTCATCGTATCGTCATTAAATTTTGTATATGTGCTACTGAGATCATGGAGAAGTTATCTTTAAAAAAAGGTTGATATTTTTGCAAATGAAGCTTCATTAATAACAAATTCAAACTTTATTACATTCTTTTGAGTTTAAGTCTAGACATTCATTTACTACTTTCGCTTTAAAGTCCTGTCTGTAATGTTGTAAAGTTAACCTCCATATCCTCCTGAGACCCCGCGAACATTTAAAAATGCCCATAGGATTTTGGGCGTATAATTTTTCTTTGCTTGAAATAGCCGAATTCAGTCCTACAGCTGATGATAGTTCCACCGATTGTGACGAAGTAGAGCCAGTAAAGAAACGGCAAAAAACAGTTCCTCTGCCAGTAGAGGCGTCACGAATAGTTGGTGCGACGCACTTGCTAGCAATGGATACTAAGACTTTTTCCTCACGTTGTCGGATGTCTGGATGTTCAGCGCGAACAAAATTTTTTTGCTCTAACTGTAAAGTATTTTTATGTATCACGTCCTCACGATATTTTTTTGCAGCCTGTCATGAATAAATTTCACATCTGAACAATTAAATTTTAGAATTTTTGCAAGCTTACGGAGATAGTCATTTTTTGTCCCATCTTTATAGTTGAAACCCAATAACTTTAAAAATACGTTACATAGACCCAAAATAATAATTTACATAAAAATTAGCTTAAAATTATGTTTCAAACAGTTATGGGTCTCAGGAAGATACAAATCCTCCATAGGTCATAAAAGTGCAATATTTCCATCTGTAGTGAAAATTTTAACTTATGGTAATTTGTTTCTTTATTCTTTACCTATGATGGCAGTCAAAACAAAATTTATAAAGATTGTAATAATATTATTGTAAGTATTAGAATCTTGTCAGATAATGAATAATGCTATTTAGATAGGAAGCGTGAATAAAAAATTACTTTAACTGAATTCCTTATTGTAATATTTCTCAGAAAGGTAGTTGGATTTAATAGTTTAAACATTTCCACATTTTTTGTACTTCAGAGCTAAACTAGCCTAACTGTGCATATTTGGCGAATTTTTCCTTGTTGCAAATTATTTCTTAATTTTTTTTCTATCGAACCATAATATCGTAACTCACTCAAAAAATTTCTAAATCATTCGGTGCGAGTTTTAACAGAGCGTTATACACAGTGTCCAATTCTAAAAAAAATAAATTATTTTACCCTACTGTAAAGTTTTCCCAACTGTGACTTGTGATTGCTTTGATGCTGAGGTACAGATTTATGTTCTAGCCTTCCAGAGGAACATTTTCAAATTAATCCGAAACAATAACCACAATCAAATGCCACAAAACACGAATGGTATAAAGCCAAAAAGCCAGGACACTCCCTATCTCTTCCTTGTGATAGGCACACCAATACCCGTCTGTCCCGACTTGCTAGTGGTCACCTTAAAGGCCTCACATACTCTGGGGGAAGCAAAAATTTTCCTCTTTGCCCTAAATGCCAAAAAGAACAGGCATCACCTCAGCACATTTTGGACTGCCTTGGACTGGGAGGACATTTATAACTGTCCACAACTAGTGTCAGACTTCATTAATGTCAATGGCTTCACTGATATTGTCTGACTTCGTCAGACAAAAGGGAGATTAGAAACAACAACAACAAATGCCACAAAATATCCCGCCTTACTCACGTACGAATTTTAATTAATGAACACAAGGTTTATTAATTAAAAATCCTGTATAGCAACGCTGATGTCTGTTTTCGACTATCATTCAAGACACAGGAATGTTAAATATTCCTAAGTCAAAAAACAAACAATAACACCAAATGACAAGCTGACGCCAAAACAAATTTATATTTCCCCTCACACACGCGCCAAGTAATCCAATTCTTCTTTTTCTAATAATCCATACATGGTTCCATGAACTGCGATGGATTTTCAAACCGGACTTAGAGAAGGGATCAACCCTTACCTTCCATAATAAATCGATAATTACAATGTCGACGTTCATTATAGCATACAGAGATTTTTATCTGTAGTTTTTAGATGTTAGTATCGAAAACATGCTGTGTCTCAATGAGCTTATAAGAAAATTAATGGTTCTTTTCCATAACGTCGATAATGAAACGTCTAAATAGCTCACGAATAAAACAAACTTGCATCCCAATCCAAAAGAATAAACTTTGCTCGTATTAATGATAATAAATACATGCAAGATTTGATCGTGGGAAATTGAAGAGCTTGGTCCCCAGAAACATGTTAAGTGACATTTTTGAAAAAGTTGAGATTTCCGGGTGGAATAACATGTTATGGTCTGTTTTAAATGCAGAACGTTGATTCTGTCATGCCTTAAGGCAGTTTAAAGTGTAAGATGGTATGTTGTAATACCGTCATAAGGCGTTTTTAAATGGTAGATGATATAATATATAAGTATTAGTGTTTAATAAGATGGTTTAAAATGGAAGATGGTATGTTGTAATACCATCATAACGCTTTTATCAATAGAAGAAGATATTATGTACACGGATTAGTGCTTAATAAGGTGTTTAAAGTGGAAGATAGTATGTTGTAATACCGTCATGAGACGTTTTTTAATGAAAGAAGATAGTAGTAATCGAATTAGTTTTTAATATGGCAGTTTAAAATGAAAGCTCTTATGTTGTAATACCGTCATAAGGGGCAATGAAAGAAGATATTACATACACGGATTACTGCTGTTTCATTAGGGTTTTTTTTCCCCACCTGAAGAACTTCGCAATGAAAAACATTTATAAAAATGTGAATCATTATTAAAAAAGTAAAATATTTACTTTTGAATACTTTTAGCATTTGCTTTTAATGTTTTTATTTATATCATTTTGTGGTTTTACCATGCAGTCACAACATTTAATTCCTTTATGAATATATCTACATCTTTAAAGAGAACTCTGGACTGTTGAGAGTTGCCCAAAGTCAATAAAGGAACGCCTTCCAAGGTGATTTTCAAGGGGAATTGAACTGTTCCACGTTTGCGTTTCAAATGGGAGAACAGCCGGTAAACTTTCATCTAGTCATAATCACCACCATGTTTAGCCGACCAAACGGTATAGTGGTTAGCGTGCTAGCTTCTAGACCGCGAGGTTGCGGGTTCGAGTGTTTGTTTGGGCATGGGTGTTTGTAAATGTATGTTAGCTTGTCTAATGACGAATGTTTCGGCGCATTATAGCCCTCGTGTTGCTGACGGCGCCAGATAATCTGAAAACAACCAACCAACTAACCACCGCCATGTTTAACACTTAACCTACAATATAGAGGACCAAGTGGGGCTTGATCCCTATACTTTTCACAAACTAGGTGAATACATTGCCTCCGAGCAATGAGTCTAGCATAGAATTGGGAATCATACATACCTTGCACGCCAAATTCATAATTAGCAAAAATTAAATTATCGAACATCATACTGAATAATTTGAGGAATAATATTAAAAGTTTATTAGTACTGTTTAGAATGTTAACATCAGTAAACATAAAATTTAAAACTTCGGAACACAGTTTTGAAACGTATATTAAAGGGCCATTTAAATTTAAATTGATGAATGATGCGGATTTCAAAACTATGGATAAAGTAAGTCATAAACTATAGGTGAAAATGAGTAAAAAAGATATTTAAACTTTCTGGTCAGCTTTTCCTAAATAGGTATGAAGTTTTTAAAGAAAATCTATTGCGCGCTATTTCTAAAACGAAAACAATGGCAAAAATTTCACAAATGATAAAAAAAAATTGCAAGATAAAAGAATAAAATACTCATTTAAAAATAATGTGTACCTTTCATTTATGACAATGGTGATTAGTGAAGTATTTATAGAGTAAAACTGTTTTCTAGAAATGATATTAAATATTTCATAAGTTATAATAAATAGATTAATTTCAATAACAATTCTTTGAATTATATTAAAAAGAAAGGAACTTTGGAACAAAATAAAAATCCTTTACATAGTTGTTGATCTTGAAGTGTCATTTGTAAAAATCCGAATTATTATTTTTATTTATTTTGAGAGATCATATCATTTTGAATTAGTAGCATCGATACACATTTTTACAATGATTAATAATTAATACGGTCTCCCAAGGTGGTTCTAAACAGGCAGAGTATAATTTTAAGAACCCTGCATTCAGTTTGTGAAAACAACAAGGGAAATTGCGAAATTTATCGAAATCAATGTAAAAACTCTTAGCAAGATTCCAAATAACCCTCAAAATAATACAACTCTAGCTTTTGATTTTCTGGAACTAAAATATAAATAATATAACCCATAAAAATAAAGTTTTTAATATAAATCCTTTATATACATTGCCATTTTTTATATTCATTAACATAGCGCCGTTTCTGTTGTCAGCGAGTTCTTGGTGTTTGCATCTAATGTTAAATAAAAATATCTCTATCAGCAAACAGTGTAGTAAACTACTTTTGGAAACTTATTCATTAAAAATGAATGTGAATTTATGCACTCACATCCAGATATCTTTTATTTATTCTGATTAAAACAATTTGATTATTTATTTTTTTAAACAATTTTGTTAACCGGAGAGAGTTTTTTCAGTCATTGGTTAAATGCTACTTCAGCGCGATTTGATGACGGCAAGTTGGTTTATTAGTATTCCGTAAAAGCAACCCTTTAGTAACAGTGACAGCCTCCAAAATTTAAAAGAATGCATTGTCATCGGCATTGAATCTATCTGCCAAGTTTCAGCCTGATTGGATGACGGCAAAAGGGTTAATTAGGCTCCCGCCGATTTACCCGCCATCCTCATACCCACCTCCCATGCAAGCACGCACGCACGCACTCACACACACACACACACACACAAAATCGAAGTTAATATAAAGGAAAAGAAAGAGAGTTAATAACTAATTCGGACATTTTGTAACATACTTTGTCCTCATTTCCACGTATTAATTTCACGATTTAATGGTGCTACCTCGGACCGTATAAGCACCATTAAATCGTGAAACTAAACACCAAACATTGGTTGCAGCTAAATGGGAACAAATTTTTGGTTCAAGATGAAACAAAATTTTTAACAGTGAAACATAACCTCCTCTTTTAGAGTATTAAATGTTTTGTGGAATGAAAAAGAGATATACCCCCCCCCCCCCCACACACAAAAATTGTTCAAAATTGTTTCCTTTGAATTGCTTTCAAAACCATAAAAATATACTTCTATATACACTTACATATATATTCTCTTAACATCCCTTTACCAAAGTAAAATATTTTTTTTTTGCTCCGTCACGTTGCAATAGTAAAAAACATGGGAAGGAACCTGCATTTCATTCACATATATATTTGTATATATATATAAAAGAATATCCTTTCACTTAAATCTCCTGTCTGTCTTTTTATGAAGTAGTAAATGTCTGGCTCTGCCACGTTGCTATAGTTAAGGACAATGGATAAGGGAACTTCCCTGCTAAAAAAAAATTCTTTCAAAAATCTATTAAAAGGAAAGAGAACCCTCTAATTTAACTTGATGATGGTCTTTCTTAACCTTACCAAAACGAAGTTAGAAATACTTAGTGGTTTTATATTCTCTCCGACTGCTACAGTTAAAAAAAAAAGAAACTTCCCGCCTCCAAGAATTTTTCTTCCATAAATGTATCAAAATGAACGTGGATGGATTTTCTTTTATGCAACGTCAGGATTAATGAGGGGGAGGGAAGGAAAAAAAGAAAGTCTCCCTCTTCAGACGTCCGATAGGTAACTGCCCACTGCGTGGCCAATGCCTCGATTTCCGCAAGAAAACGTGCTTCGAGGAACGACCTATAATAGGGATTTCTTCCCCACCGGGCGAAAGAAAAGACTAACAATAAAGTGACGAAAGAAAAGAACAACAATAAAATGACGAAAAAAACCCTCCTAAAGCAATAAGCATCTGACCCGGGAGAAACAATAACACGAGACTGCAGAATAGAAAAATGTGGGATAAAAAAAGGAAGTCAAAGAACAGAGAAATATTTCAAGGCCAGGGTGAAAGACCTTCCACATATAAAATCCATAATTTCTCGCTGATGATCTAAATGGGGAGATATTCGGCGACATGATAGCTTTCTAAGGGACTGGGGGAACCAAAACATGAGATTCGATCTTCCTTAATTAGGGAGCAAACAAAACAATTTATCCCTTTTCAGACGCCTTTGTAACGTGTGACTAGTATGCCCACTTTAATCGCTAATTTATTTGCTGCCATTACGCGATGTCGACACATAATTTACTTATTTAATTGACATGTTAGTGAGACTTATGCCCAAGCTTTCGCTTTGGATGATAAACTTGGTGTAAAAGGGATCGCTTTCATGATTTCTCGCTGATGATCTAAATGGGGAGATATTCGGCGACATGATAGCTTTCTAAGGGACTGGGGGAACCAAAACATGAGATTCGATCTTCCTTAATTAGGGAGCAAACAAAACAATTTATCCCTTTTGAGACGCCTTTGTAACATGTGACTAGTGTGCCCACTTTAATCGCTGATTTATTTGCTGCCATTACGCGATGTCGACACATAATTTACTTATTTAATTGACATGTTAGTAAGACTTATGGCCAAGCTTTCGCTTTGGATGATAAACTTGGTGTAAAGGAGAACTCTTTCATGAGAATGAAGTGGATGCTGAGTGCGATTTATCACTGTTTGATTTTTTATCTCGATCACTACATTTTTTAAAAACATTTTTACACCTGCAAATGTCGATGTATCATTTTAACAATTGTAACATATAGGGGATGATATTAATAAACATAGATAACTAAAAGGAAATTGGAATCGGTGCAAATTCTTTCAACAGAATGAGGAGGATTTATGCCAGTTGAAAGTGGTTTATCCAATCTCTACATATTTTAAGAGTGGATAAACAATTTTCAAATAGCATAAATTACCGTCAGAAATCATTAGGAACATTTGCAGTGATCATCTCTACAGATTTTAAGATGATCACATGTCAAATGTTGATTTAGCATTTCAAAAATTGTAACTTGTAAGAATTCATATTAATAAATATAGATAATTATATGAAAAGGGGAATAAGTGAAATTCGTTTAACGGTATGAAATGAATGCGTGGTGGGAAAGGGGAGAGGGGGTTATCGTCAGTTGAAATTGGCTAATCCGATCTCTATATATTTTAAGAATTTAAGAATATTATTTATTTAACTTAGCAGACAGACTCGTTGTCGATGAAAATGCATTGCATCATGTTTTAGGACTGTCATTAAAATGCCACTTTAACATACTTTTCTATTTCTGTTTATAAGGGCTAATTAACCCATATGATGTCATCCAATTGTTCGGAAACTTAGCAGAGAAAATAGTTGTCAATGACAATTTATTGTATCAAGTTTTGAGACTATCATTAAAAGACAGCTTTTACATATGCTTTTATTGTCATGTGTATGTTTGTTGATGCCGAGTAAATCTGAGGAGGCCTAATTAACCCACTTGCCGTAATCCAATCGAAACTTAGCAGATAGATGCGTTGTCGATGACAATGCATTCTATCAAATTTTGGGGCTGTAACTCTCACTAAAAGGTCGCTTTTACACACGCTTCTATAATCACCTTTGGAATGCTATTAAATTCCATTCAACCGATCATTGTTGAAACTTTTCCTTTTCATGATGTTTAAATCAAAATAAATAAGAGATATGTGTTTCTATTGCCTTACGTCAGACTTATCAGCTTTTACTCACGTTCTATTATCAAGATGTCAAGCTTAATTCAAACATGTTCAATAGATGAAACCTTCCCCTATTAAGGCTGACGAGGCAAAATCTTCGGAGGCCTAAGTAACATACTTTCCGTCATCCAATCCGGCTGAATCTTAGCAAATAGACTCGTTGTGGATGACAATGTATGCAATTAAGTTTTGGGGGCAAAAACGAAAGTAGTAAATAAATCGGAATGGATCTACTGTTCTTAGTTGTCAAACACTATTAAAACTCAATCTCAGGTAAAGGAGTTGCAATTGGACATAAAAATCGGCAATGCCCATACAGCACACATCCTCCCAGGGAGGTCCCTAGGAAGTCATTCGGAATCCTGGGGATGACTGGGAACTCCCTAGGGACTTCCCTGGGAGGATATGTGCTATATGGGTGGATATGAAGGATTGATATTAAAAACATTGTTTTTATTGGTTATATTATTGTATTGCTAAATTGTTAGCTGTTTGATTTCTTTAGTTGTGGGTACGGATGATTTCTCTTTCACTTATTGAAAAAATATTACATATCGATTCTTATCCAATATTCAAACATGATTCCCTCATTATTCAATTTTAATACTATTACTACACAATATAAATGTAATATTTTGTAATTGTATGAACATAAAATATTCTATTATTTAATATTTTTATTTATCGCTCACCATAACATGTTTTAACAAAGGAGAATAGTAAAGAGCTTTTGACAACTAAATCCATAATAACACCATCGTATGTTTTTATTATGCATTTATACTGTAAATGATATTTGTATAGTGTATTCTAAAATTCTTATGTAATGAAACTAAAATTCTTGTATAATGAAAATATAAAATTCTTTAATCTTCTAATTTTATACTTTTTTTTTACAGCTCCGGTTATAGAACCAAAGCTATTAATTCTTAATATTTTATTATTATTATTTAATATTTTAATTTATCGCTCACTATAACATGTTTTAACAATGGGGAATTGTAAAGAGCTTTTGAAAACTATATCCATAATAACACCATCGTATGTTTTTACTATGCATTTATACTGTAAATAATATTTGTATAGTGTATTCTAAAATTCTTATGTAATGAAACTAAAATTCTTATGTAATGAAACTAAAATTCTTGTAAAATGAAAATATAAAATTCTTTAATCTTCTAATTTTATACTTTTTTTTTACAGCTCTGGTTATAGAACCAAAGCTATTAATTCTTAATATTTTAATATTATTCTTTAATATTTTAATATTATTCTTTAATATTTTAATATTATTCTTTAATATTTTAATATTATTCTTTAATATTTTAATATTATTCTTTAATATTTTAATATTATTCTTTAATATTTTAATATTATTCTTTAATATTTTAATATTATTCTTTAATATTTTAATTTATCGCTCACTATAACATGTTTTAACAATGGGGAATTGTAAAGAGCTTTTGAAAACTAAATCCATAATAACACCATCGTATGTTTTTATTATGCATTTATACTGTAAATAATATTTGTATAGTGTATTCTAAAATTCTTATGTAATGAAACTAAAATTCTTGTATAATGAAAATATAAAATTCTTTAATCTTCTAATTTTTTTTTATTTTTTTTTACAGCTCCGGTTATAGAACCGAAGCCCCCTCTACTTCCTTATGAAAGAGGTAAGACAATAGTTTATTCCCTCTTCTTTTTTACTAGAATTTCATAATTTCCTATTTAGCACCTGAAAATAAAATCTTGTAAATCATAACAAAATGCCAAAATGAAGCGCTTTGGCCAAACACTTTAAGAAAATATTATTAGAATAGAGCACTTTTCTCACCTCATTTTAGAAGTTCTTTTGAAGCTCTTTCGAAAATTTAAAATTTTATAAAATTAAAAGTAGCATTTAAAAACTTCAATCAAATGAACTGATTTTTAGTCAGAATACTTGAGCCTTAATAATAAAATAACATCTTCCCAAATTACTTTGAACCTTGTGTGTATAATACATATAATTTATTTTAAATAAAATAACCTAATTTCTACTACATATGTTCCATTTGAATCTCTAAAATAACTAAACAAAATATATATTATTTTGTTTCGGTAGGTTTTTGTGTCTTTTTCTTGTTAGTAAAACTCGGTAATTTTGTGCACAGTACAAATTATTTTACTTGCTTAACAGTATAAAACTATTACAGGCTTTTTATGCAAACTTTAAACAAATATTAATACCAAAAGATGTTGTATCAACAGTTTCTCTGTGTCCTAACATCTTTTTGACAGAACGTTAAAAATTTAACATTTTATTCAGTAGTTTATTTCATCAGGGCAGGTTGTTATAATGTGGTAAACAGTTGAAATCATTCTTTAGGAGATTTTATAATTGGGTAAACATTTGAAATATTTCTATACTGAATGTTTAAAAGTGTTAAACAGTTGAAATCCTTTTAGACAAGATGTTGTAAAGTAATAAACAGTTTAAATCGTTCTACAAAAGCTGTTGTAATGTACTAAACAGATGTTGCAATGTACTAAACAGATGTTGCAATGTACTAAACAGATGTTGCAATGTACTAAACAGATGTTGCAATGTACTAAACAGTTGAAATCGTTCTACAAAAGCTGTTGTAATGATATTAACATTTAAAATATTACGCCAGATGTTATAATGTAATAAATCAAATATTTCTGTGTGGAATGATATAATGTGGTAAACTGTTGATATCTTCCTATGCAGGCTGTTATCATAACAGTACTCATTATGAAAACGGACAAAGAATTGATGTGAACGTGCCTTGCCTCAACTGCAGCTGTGAAAACAGCTCGTTGATGTGTTATCTCCGGGTTTGTCCTTCTGTGAGGGCAATAGGACAACAATGCATTCATGAAAAAGTGGAAGGTGACTGCTGTCCAAAGATTTGGTGCCCCGAAGGTGAATAATACTTGATCATTAAACGCAGAACTTTTTTAACTGAAAATTTTAGAGAATATTTCAGAAGCTACAATCATAGGTCATAAATGCTCCTTCCCCCATGTCTTTAATCGTATAAATCATTTTATGGATTTTTAGAATTAAAGAGAAACAATCAGTAATAACATGTTCTGGCATCAATGATAACTTTATGCACAGGAATAAATTGATAACTTTATCTCATAAAACTACTTATAACTTTATTTCATCAAATCAAAGCTACATTTACAAACTAATGATCCCTTCATAGAATCAATAATAATCCCATCTAATAGAATAAATAACTCTATATCATGGAAGTAATTATAAGTTTATCTCATAGGTTCAATTTTGCAGAAAGACGAAATCGTCTTTTTAGTCAGATGTTTTAAAAGAAGTATTAGAGTCTTGATGATTTAAATTCATATTATCTTGACATATTTTATCCCTAGCTTGTAAATGAGAAAATCCTTTAGCGAAATGAGGTCCTTAGTTTCAAATTGTTTCATTTCACGACTGGAAATCTCTATTTATGCTTAAGCATTTGAAATAGCCCTCAAGCTAAATGTATCTTCTTTTACAATCATCTATAACTCGTCAAAAAGATTTCGCTCAAAAATGTAAATTTAATATTTTTCAGTTTTTAACTTCATTTCAAAATTAAACATTCTTTTAAAAAACATTTTTGTTTGTTTAGTAATTAAAGACAAAGATCCTGAGGAACATGACCATCAAGGTAAGAGAACAATATGTTACTAATTAATGTTATTTTTTAAAATATATGTATATTAGTTTATATGATTATATCAGTAAAAATTTAGGTGATGAGAATTATGATATTTATTACCGATAATTAAGAAACGCATCACCCATTAGCAAACATAAATTAATATACCTCTTTAATTAGAAATTAATAGTTCGATTACGCACAATTCTACTATTGTGCGCATTTCATCTCTTCTAGGATGTTACTTCGACGACGCGTACTATTCGGAAGGTGCTCAACTTCCCTTTGACCCAGAGAGACCCTGTGAAGTGTGCTATTGTATTCGCAACAGTACAGCTTGTTTGACTCAAGAATGCGATTTGAAAATTGAAGGATGTTCACCCGTTTACTCTCACGGTCAATGCTGCCCCAGCCGATATAATTGCAGTGAGTACATTTGTATGCAATATTTTGTTTATACAAGCTGTTTCAAAGAGGACAGCCTGTCTTTGAAATAATATAATTCAAAATGGTGTTCGATTGAAGAATGAAACATTTGATATTTAATTAGTGAAGCCGTAAACAACAAGTGATATTCAATTAGTGAAGCCGCAAACAACAAGTGATATTCAATTAGTGAAGCCGTAAACAACAAGTGATATTCAATTAGTGAAGCCGCAAACAACAAGTGATATTCAATTAGTGAAGCCGTAAACAACAAGTGATATTCAATTAGTGAAGCCGTAAACAACAAGTGATATTCAATTAGTGAAGCTGTAAACAACAAGTGATATTCAATTAGTGAAGCCGTAAACAACAAGTGATATTCAATTAGTGAAGCCGTAAAAAACAAGTGATATTCAATTAGTGAAGCCGTAAACAACAAGTGATATTCAATTAGTGAAGCCGTAAACAACAAGTGATATTCAATTAGTGAAGCTGTAAACAACAAGTGATATTCAATTAGTGAAGCCGTAAACATTTGATATAGAAGTTTCAGAATTGGTTATAAATGTTTACCGTCAGGTGGAACTGTATGCTACAGTTTCAGTCTCAATTATCAATGATCTTAATTGCATGAGAAAATGGTAAGACAGAAACGATAGACAGAGAAAGTTGGGTAGTTGTACGCTCTACGATCTATTTTTGTGCACAATAACCGCTAATCATGCCGGGACCTACAGCTTAACGTGGATTCCTAACCACAACGAACATCCATGCCAAATCCAGGATTTGTACCCGACACTTTTAGCATGCAAAGCCACAGCTCTAGTCCCACAGCCATCAGGTGGGCATAGACGGAGATAGAACAAGCACTCTTTAAAAAGCGTACAGTGTTACGTGTTGGTAATATAAGTAACTAATTTTATAGACGGAGTGAGAACAAGCACTCTTTAAAAAACGTACAGCGTCACGTGTCGGTAATATGTGCAACTAATTTTATAGATGGAGAGAGAACAAGCACTCTTTAAAAAGCGAACGACGTCACGTGTCGGTAATGTGTGTAACTAATTTTATAGACGGAGAGAGAACAAGCACTCTTTAAAAAGCGTACAGCGTCACGTGTCGGTAATATGTGCAGTTAGTTTTGTAACTTCTGTATCAGATTGCTATGGAACTTATCTCATTCTTCTATCAAACTCCTTATCGAAATACTTTATTTCATTCATTGATATTAAATCTAGATTGTATATATGTTGATAGTATATATGTTGATATATAAGTATATATGTTGATAGTATATATGTTGATAGTATATATGTTGATAGATAAGTATACATGTTTTTTTTTTTTTTTAGCGTACGATGAATTCACACCAACTCCCTTAGGAGTCACTGTTTCGGATTTATCAGGTAAGAATTTTAGATCATTAAATAAAATTATCATAAAAAAATTCAACGTTAAAAGACGCAAAGAATTAGATAAACAACAAATGAATCGTTAATAAGACAAAAGGCGAAAATAAAAGTGTATAGGACGCAAATATTTAAAATTTCCATATTTTAAAAATTGTAGAATTTTATTAAATTATTACAACAATAATTCAAAAAGAAAAATTTAAGAAATATGTTTAAAAATGCTTATAAGAATTTTACGCATTTTTAATACTCAGCTCAAGAGTTATATCGATTCAAAGTACTTTTGAAATAGCATTGTTTAAGTGGTGCTAATAATATATATTAAAAGTTGTAATTAAGGTCGAGTTTCTCATTTGGTTTCTTTAAACTCAGATCTATCAATGTTAGTTTTTAAAAACGAAGTTGATTAAAATTTATCAAATTGAGTGTTCTTTTCTCTCTTAGCATCCAATAAAAATTATCCATGTCATTCTGTAAGGTCCCTAGATTCATCATGCATTGTATTCATGTTATGCTCGCCTGTTCTTTCTATTTAAAATATAGATTGTGCATAATATACCTATTTCAAGTTATCTAGAACCTATAGAAATAATATATCTTCTCAAAATAGGAAGCTAGTATACGCACTTGTATCAAAAGAAAAATATATATATATATAAAAAAAAAATCAATTATAAAAAACTTCACATTCTCACGAAAGAGGGAAGCTATACACTACAGTTGCAGTATGAGCCATAAATATTAATCATCTTCACCTGAATAAAGAAAATCATAGAATTACATAAGGAAAAAGAAGTAAATTATAGAATTACATTACATCATAGCATTACATCATCTGAATTACATAAAGAAATGTAAGAAAGAAAAGAGACGCAGGGAAAGATCCCACAGCGACACCTGTCCAGCTTACACCTATGTGTAATTAATAGTTCAAAATAACGTTTCAAAAACAATAATTATAAGACAGATATTTAAAACTTTATTACATTATATTATTTATCTTAGTATAAAACTCTATTTACAACTTTCTCAACAAGATTCAGTCAGTAAAGTTAACTTCTACACTGTTAAAAAATCAGATCCACCTTGCACCAAAAATTGGTTCCCATTTAACTGCAACCAACATTTAGTGCTTAGTTTTACGAGTTAATGGTTCTACCTCAGACCGAAAGCACTATTAAATCGTGAAACTAAGCACCATTTGTTGGTTGCAGCTAAATTGGAACCAATTTTTTGTGTAAGGCGAAACAAAATTTTTAACAGTGTATATAAGTTTTTAAGCTTAAGTTTAACGGCTCAAGGGCAACACGTGGGCCATACTGTATAAATTCTTGAGTTGAAATATCTTCATTTGATTGCGAAAGGGTCATCTGTAATATAATTTCCCCATGATCTCATTAGTACGAATACAAAGTTTTATAAAAATCTTTTAATTACTGCAGGGTTCCAGACGACTCTAAACAAGTGAACTTTAATTAAAACCACTCTGTACATTTTAATGTACTAAAACGAAGTAAAAGAAACTTTAAGGGGGTCCGGTACCGAAAATAAAAAAAAACTTTATTTATGTACATTTTTATGTCAACAATTTATTTTATGTATGAGATACTATTTACATATCTTTGAGAAATGTTTTTTGAAATATTGTGTTTAGTTATTTAAAAAAAAATTTAAAAACCAAGAAAAATCCATAATAATTGATGTTTGCGTATTTTGATATAAGTCAAGAAAAAATAATTTTTTTTTTCAAAGTGAAAGCTTTCTGTAATACATAATTATATAAAGAAAATTTTGTCTTCACAGAATTTTGATAGGTGAATTAAAAAAAATTCTCAAAGTTAAAATATTAAAATTTTTGCTTTTTTTTATGTTATCTTTTACGCTAAATGTTATATTTTAAAACAGAATTAAAAAAAAATAAAATTCTGTGAAGACAAAATATTTAAAACTATAAAAATTAAATGCTCCAAAAATTTGAATTGCCAATTGTTAATGGTTCTGGAGATATATCGATTTAAATATGCAACATCTGTGAAAAACACTAGTGCTAAAAAAACGCACTTTAAGCAAACGCTTCAAGGTGTTACGCCCATTAGTGATATTTAAATCACAGGTAATTTTGTGGCGTTCTAATCACCGGACGAATAAGATAAATACATCATTCTCTTCAGGAATGTATGAACTATTTTTTAAAATCAGAAAAAAATTTGGGATTTTTCAAGAAATTTCGGTACTGGACCCCCTTAAAAAGTGTTTTTAAGTTTTAGTACTAAATCGTGTAAGTGAACTTTATATCTCGTTAACATTTCCACCAAAAAATAAAAGTGCTGTTGTAGCAAAACATCTATAAGGCGTTTAGGTTGTTGTAAAATATTTTTTTTTTAGTTGAAGGTACTAAAACGCATGGTATGTTAGACAAAATAATACCTATGCTTAAAGACATCGCACATTCTTCAGAGTGTAAGTACTTTGAAAATGTGAATAACCTTGAATCCAATAGGTAAATTGTCATTTATTTTTCATTTCCGCTGAAATTTGGCGGCCCCAAGATAATTTTCGACTTCTAGGAGTTTTGTTTGGATTCTACACTAAATAATTTAAACGACATCAGTCTAAATCTTCAAAAAATAATAAAATCACAAAGGACAAGTGTGATTTAAATATAAAAAAAAGTAATAGGAGATTCGTACTGTGAAATAACTCAAGCGTATCTGATCACTTTCTTGGAACTAGTAGTCGAAAAAACTATTTTGAGTAAGTGTTTTTTTTTTAACATTTAATGGGCTGTAAAAAAACACCCAGTTGTGTAAAAATAGTCTCGCATCGCTGAATCAGAGTGTTACAGCCGCTTTAAACATTGTTATTCTAATCTCGCTTCTTGGACGAATATCTTTAAAACTTTTGTTTTGAGTGTAATTCGGAAAGTTTCTACTTTTCATCTCTCTTTTGATACATAAAACAAATGTAAGTTTGTTATATTTTTTTATCAACTTAGGTTGGTTATATTAGGTAATTTATGGCGTAAGAAAAGTGTGAAAGAATAAACTAGAAGAATAATTCTAGTGTCAAAGGTAGAACGCCTTCAAGTGCGTCTCAAAAATTGAAAGAAAACAGGGAAACTAACATCAGACACACACCGATAATCGATGAAGAATTATAACCATCACAATTTCCATCGAGTTTTCTCATTTTGAAAACAGAGTAAGTAGGGGTTCGATCTCGAGACCTATCTCTCGAAACTTATCTGGCAGAAAAAGTCCGGTTTGTATGAATTTAAGAGAAATATTATATGAACACACTAAAGTACGTAAGCCTTGGACCATTTAGTTTCATGATCGCATTACTTTCTACATATTTACTTTTCCGTACTAAATAAATTAAAAACTATTCCAAAATTCTTCTATAATTTGTTATGGATACTATTCGTGATTGGCAGGGGGGGGGGGGGATAAGTACAATGGTTTAATTGAGAATTAATACTATGCCAAAGTGTTATATTTAAATGAAATCATTTTTTTTTTTAATAATTACAAGAAATTTACGCCACTGATCTGTAACTAACTTCTGGTTGATCATAAGCAGCTTATACTCTGGAAGCAGATGAAGCCAAGTGAATAATATCATACTATTCCCCCATTTAATAATGTGTGATAGGTTGTCTTTGATTGAGGAGCTATCTAGTTTAGAGAGTTATTAACATTGGTCTCTATGGTGATTGCTAATAGACAGAGAGGCGACTGCAATTTTTGGACCCCATCGAACATCATTCTGATTTTTTTTATAGAAATTAGAGAAAGGTGAGTAGATTACGAATCAACTGGTCTGCCGTGGCAAAAATGGCCGAAACTGGTCAAAAATCGACTTTTAATAAGTTGAACTAAATCCAATTGCCAAATGAGCCATAATTTGCCAAATAATAAGCATTGTTTTTTATTTGATAACCCTCACTCTTTAATTATCAATTAAGAAGGTTGCAGACGATTTAGTTACCTGGCGAAGGTCTACTTGCATCTTTTAAAAGGGAGCCAAGTTGGCAATAAACATTACGTCACGGATGACGTAACTGATGTCGCCAATTTGGCTTACTTTTAAAAGATACACATTTTCCAAGCCAGAGATCAAAAATCGTTTGCGCTTTTTCTCATTGAAAATCAAAATGCAAGGTTGCCAGACGAAAAAGTTTGTTCTCTTTTTGGCAAGTTATGACGTACTTGGCAATCGGATTTTAGTTCAACTCATTCCAAGTCGATTTTTTTATCAGTTTCGGCCATTTTTGCCTACTCACTTTTCTCCAATCTCTATAAAAAATTCGGAATGATGTTCGATGAGGTCCAAAAATTGCAGTCGCCTCTCGGACTATAAGCCTTATTCGGTTTCGAATCAGTAGCAAAGTATATACTATCCAGAAGTCGCACTTAAATATCAGTGTTTTACAAGAATGATACATCACAATACGTTTTAGCTATAAAGGATTCTGAAGGCAGGACATAATAGGGAATGACTGAAACGCGAATACGTTCCAAAGAGTTGAAGTACAAAATAAAGCCGTAAATGATCATTAAATGTTACAAAACAAATGTTTGTATTTCGCAGAAGGTTGCTTCCTTGAAGACGGTGTGTGGATTGCAGATGGTCAAGCTGTAAACTCGTCCAATCCCTGTCAGCATTGTTACTGCGTGCATAATGAACTTGTTTGTGCTGTGCACGAATGCCATGCACCTGGAGAAGGGTGTAGGCCTTTGGCAACAAGACCTGGTCAGTGCTGCCCGGAGAAATATGAATGTGGTAAGCATCAAAATTATTCACTTCGATATCCAGATACAATATAGTATGCAAAAAATTAATTACTGACTTAAGGTCTACGGTGCTATAAGGGCAAACTCGATTCTTTCAGCAATCTATTCAATTTTTTATTTGTTTTTAATTGTTTTCTAAAGCTATTTTAAAAATAATTGTGAATTCTAAAATTTTAGAAGCAGATGAATTTCAAATGAAATATCTTACTTTAAAATTTTACGGGGTTAAAAATGCCTTACCAATACCTTTCTGAAGAGATATTTAAAAAATTCTGAATAGCCTATGCATTAGATTATGAACTAAATACTCAGGAATACTGTATTTTAGTATTTCAAAATTTTCACCTTTGAGGATCATTCTTAGATGTATATAAGGGAAAATCTAAATTTCCCTTAACGTTTCAATATCCCCTGCATTAAAAAACGTATGTTGGTAAAAACTCATACACTAATTTTATTATATTACGCTTTCGTTGCAGATGGAGAAAAAGTTTCGGAGAATGGAATTCCAAACACTGAAGCTTTAAATCTCTTTTCCACTGTTTTCCCAACAACGCAAACATCCACAGTACATTATGCTTCAGCCGAAGAGGCAACTAATGATTCAAAGATAAACGAGCATGGGCAAGGAATTTCTATTGAGGAACTTTTAGAAGGTGGAATTAATGAAGAATTACCATCCTTGGGCAACACCCCTCCATCGCTTGAAACGAGGCCATCTACTGAAGTAGCATCAACTGGCGAAACAACTACCCCAGGCGAAGAAGTAGTGACTACAGATATCTCTTATGATACGGCTGGATCCACTGCGACTTCTGATGAAGCATTGTCAACTCAATATTCAGTCTCTTTTGATGACGATAACCTGAGTGACTCTTCTCTCTACGTCCCATCTTCCTTGGGACCACAAGAAAGTCCCATTTATAATGTCACAGGAATTACAGGAGCAATTAAAGGTGGAATCAAGGAATTCTCAGTGACCCAAACCGAAAAGGATTCCTCCGAGGAACAACTTTCAACAGTGTCATCCGGCACTGAATCAACCACAACTCATCAAGTGAATGATAGTGAAGGAGCCACTTTGATTCCTGAAGTGATTACTGAAGCCACACAATCTTTTACCCGCGATCCAACTGAGAATGAGGAGGAAGATCTTGCAACACCACCAATTATCACCTCAGTTAAAGGCAGGAGACCAGTAGTGGCTACAGTCTTTGGAGGAAGCACAAAGGAGCCGGAAGATACCGAAAATGAATATCTAGCGGTTTTTGTTAAGCCTGAAGGTGTCGTTCCTGGTCATAAGACAAGTATTAAGTCCGGTATCAAAGGAAAACCACAGAAGCCTTTCAAACCTATCGGTACAATCTCAGGGGAAAAGGTCTATCCCGAATATACAGGTGTTGACAAACCATCTATTAAAGGAGGTCCAGTTCATCAACCAATTCCTGGAGAAGGTATAGTAATAGCTAAAAGCTTTATGTTATTTAATAACTGTTTATAATATACAATTAAAAAAAAATACTAACTCAAAAGATTATTTAAAAAAAAAAAAAAAACTGAAAATATATAAAAAAAAAAAAAAAAAAAATTTAATCTCAAGGTGTGATTTTCAGAATAGTTTCTTCAATATTTGAATAACATATTTTCCAGATACCTGTCGGGCTTACGGAGTAATCTACCAACATGGTGATTTCGTGGAATCTTCAGATGTCTGCAAGAACAGCTGCTCTTGCATTAGGGGAAGGATTTTCTGTGTAGAGACCATTTGCCAGCTGCCAGAGCCTGAGATATATGTGAACTGCCACCCTATTTATAAAGAAAATGAGTGTTGTCCACAATACGATTGCGGTAGGTTAAAAAAATTATTATCCTCAAGGGTCTTTTTTTCAAACTGATACTAGATACCTAAAATAAAGTTTTGATATTTTTTCTTACGCACAGTGGTAGAAGTTCAAAAAACAGCCCGATGAAAATCATCTTAAAGGCGCGCAAATTCAATTAGTGCCTTAATCCTAAGTTCAAAATGATGCTGGGATATGCCGTTTTACTTTTAATTTAAGATTTCAAAATTTTTCATTTCTCTGAGAATAATTCATGTTCATGCAGCTGAATCTCATCCTGCTTCCTCCATTAAAAATAAAAATTTAGCCATTTTTTTATAACCTCAAAATTAGGAAAAAAAATTGGGAAATTTGGCAAATTTTTCTAATCAACTTTAGGAATCAAACACTTGTTGTCTAATATTTTCAGCATAGTGATTAACTTTGATAAGCTCTAATTAAAAAATTATAAACGCTTGGTGTAAAAAAAAAAAAAAAAAAAAAAAAAAAAATGGATTACGATAGGTTGAATTTTCCTAGTACACATACGCAGTTCAGCATCAAAAATTTTAACCATTTTCTTTTTATAACCTTAAAAATTAGAAATTCTTTTCCTCTGAAAAATATAGGGAAATTTGGCAATTTTTTCTAATCAACTTTAGGATATAAGCACTTGTTGTCTAATATTTTCACCATTGTAATTAAATGTGATAAATTCTAATTAAAAAAATTACAAACATTTGGAGCCAAATGAAGACGGATTACGGCCGGTTGAATTTTCCTAGTATACACAGCTCAGCATCACTACTTTTATACTAGCAAATACACAAAATTTAATGTTTTGAAGTATCGAAAAAATATTACATTTAAAGGTACAAAAGTATAAGCTCATTGCAGATTTACCTTACATAATCAAGATGGTTTATAATTGTTTATTATTTGTAAATATTATTAATAGAGGAATAATTTTGTTTTCTTTGCTAGGAAGGAATTGATTTATTAACATACAAGGCGTGATATATTAAGAAAATAAGGGTACAGGAAACTAACTTAGAAAGTTTTTATCCTTTAATTAAATAATGGCAAATTTCTAATAATACAATACATACTATATCGTGATATATTAAGAAAGGAAAGGACATAAGAAATTATCTTAAAATTTCATCCTCAAATTGAACGGATTTCAACTCTTGACTATTTTTTATGTAAGTATTTATAAAGTGTCCCTTACTCTTACGTATGAAAAGAAATGAAGGTATGTATATATCGTTTGTGTTTATCAGTTCTGAGTTCGAATCCGACAGTGTGAATACTAGAATGCATTTAAATGATCTGAGTAACAACACTTTTTGTGTGAGGTAAGACCTATCTCTCTATTATAAACCATTCAACTACAATTGATGGGGTTCATCTTTGGTTTGCTTCCACATTAGAATCCAATCAAAAGGGAGTAGTAAGCATTCATGATTCGCATAAGTATCTCAAACAACTTACAAAAAATGATAAATGTTCATCGTTTCTAAATATAAGTGAAGTAAGCAAAATCAAAATTTGCAAGTATGTCTAATAAGAGTTAAAAGTATTTGAACTTTACTATAACAGATACCATGTATCAAATGTTATAATTGGTCTAAGTTATTCAAGCTTATAATATTTCACTAGTTATCAGAAACATGTTTGTAATGAAATAGTCAATCTAATTAACCTAATAAACCTACTGACTTTTTTAAATTACAAAAGCAATAACATGTAAAATACCATAGCAAATAAAATTTAAGTGTACATTCGATTAGCTTATTAATACATACAGGATGCAGAAAAGTATCTGAACTTAAATTAAAGCTTAAAATAAAGTTCAAAATTTCCGTGTACAGTACTTTTTTCAAAATACTTTATAATAGATTTTAAGAAGAGAGATGTACAACATCATATGTTATGTTTGATCTCATACCGTATCTACTACTTCTAAAAAAGAGGGGCTGTCCATAAATGATACCAAACCTTTTCTTCATATTTTTGACCCCTCCTCTAGGTTACTAGGGGTCACACTTCCTCCTCTCTCTTTCAGGTCACGTTATTCTTCCAAAAATATCAATCCATCACTTAAAAAAATATGTATTCATATATGTATATACATCAGTTCAGAAATAAATACTTAGTCCTACATGGCATTTAAAATTTTATTTTGCTACTTTAACTCGCTGATCCTCAAGGCCGAATGCGAACTTTGCTGACTCTAGACTTAGGAAACTGACATGTACTTTTTAAAAGAAATAAGATTAGGTGAATGAAAAAAGGTTAACAAGCAATTAAAGAAAATAAGCAATTGTACGAATACAAAAATGACAACTAACAGGCACAAAAAGCCAGTAAAATTTTTTTTTTTATTTTTGGATTCTGTTGGATAATTAAAAAGACAAATATCAATAAATTAAGTAATGCAACTTAATGTTTTGCTTGTAATTCCTGACTATAATTACTTTATAAACAAAATATCATTAAACTAAAGTAAAATGCAGTGCTTTACAAGTTTACCTCTTTATTGTTCAAACACAGTTATTGTTATTTTTTTTATTTGATAGAAATTTACGATCCAAACCGAAAGAGCTGAACTGTTTATTTTTCTGAACTTGCATTGTTAGCTGTTTTAGTTTTCCGTTGATTTTTTTATGTGCGTGATGTCACACTGCTGATATCCCTTCTCCTTGTCACAAAATGTCACAGCTTTTATGAAACTCCTTTCCAGGCGTGGCATCATTTGTGGACGTCCCCCCTAAAATGTTTTTTTTTTTTTTTTTTTGATCAAATAAATTAACACTATTAATTTCCTTCCTGTACTGGAGCGAGCATTCCAGAGGATGAAAATTAGTGATGCTATCTCTAGGCTTGAAATCATTTTAAAATGCTATATTTCTATTATCTTATTTTAGGAATCGAAATAAGTAAGCCTCTTGAAACAATTGATATATCTGAAGTGACCGACAAAGATGGTGTGCTTACTAGTACAAAGGCATCAGCATATGTGCCAAAATCTCCTGAAGAAATTCCTGAAACTACTACTGGTGCAGTCAGTGTCTCTTCACAATCACCAATTACAATTTCCGCAATTCAATTTACAACCCCAACAGATACCATCGCTGTTGAAGCAGATCATTCCACTACTGGATTCGAAACAACAACTAATTATCCAACAACGGAGTCAAGTGAATTGAATGAAAATATATCATTCCAAGAAAGCACCACTCCGGAACCGACACTTTCTTCAACCTTTTTGACAGCTTCAACTGAGAAAGTGCATACCTCATCAATTTCTGATGCTACAACTCAGTCTACCGAATCCTCTGAAATAGAGTCAGAAGCACCAAAATCAACTACTCAATCTTCTCAAACAGGTATGTTTCGTATTGTAATTAGTATTTTATAAGGAGTAAGCGAACATGTCTTATATGCGCGGATTTTTTTAAACAGGCCAAAATAAGAATTTATAATTTAAAATAAAAAATTAAGATAATTATTTATCTAATGATAAAATCCGTAACATAGATAAACTTAGAATAGAGATATGGAGCTGTATTTTTATAGCAATATACTTAATTTGAATTTTTTTTTAATATAGTAACTGAAAGAAAATGTCATTGATGTGATGCTATTTGATTTACTGTTTAAAAGCCAAATTATCATAGTTTTAATTTTTTCTTCAGTTAATGGGAAAATTACGCATAGTATAAATAAAATAAAGTCCAACCCGTTAGCGCTAAATCGATGGGACCGTTGAAATTGTTCCAAATTTCATATTAAGCGAATAAATTAACGTTGAGTTTTTAGTACAGGGAACTGCTTTTACTTCGCGTTAAGCGGTATTTCATGTTAAGCGATTTCCCGTTAATGGGATTTAACTGTATATGAAAGAAATAATCTATGTACATTTTTAATAGAAAAGTAAAAACACGTCGTTTTTTGTTTAGGGAAAAAGTGTATTTCATGTTACGGTATTTCATGTTAAGCGATTTCCCGTTAACGGGATTTAACTGTATATGAAAGAAATAATCTATGTAAATTTTTAATAGAAAAGTAAAAACACGTCGATTTTTGTTTAGGGAAAAAGTGCAATGTTTTTAATTTCTTAAAAAACTGTGCAAGTTACATAAAACTAATAAATGGTTATCTGGTACTTTATTTATAAGCTTTCTAACAATAAATTAAGAAGGAATTTTGGACTACATTTTTTAAAGATAATGAATTCAAAGAAGTGTTTTTTTTGTAAAATAATCTGTGGGTGCCTGCAAGCGTAGCTTCACATTTAATCGTGCTAATATGTTCTTATTTGGTGTACAAATTAGTTGTACGTATGAAACTTCGCAATAAGATTTTCATCAAAATCGCTCCTGCGGAAATGGTACCTGTCATTGGAAAATTTGTTTTTAAGAAATTATCAAAAACTGTTCCAACGATTTTGATGCTCTCAACCATCAACAAAATTCCTGTAAGAATTCGTAAAAACATTTGAAGATGATATACGAACGCCATATAACAAAGAAAATCATTTTCCTCCACAATCAATCGTCTTTAAATAACAATGAAATCATTAGGCTACATGAACAGAAATTAATGAAAAAATGCATGTAATCTATCTTAATTTCTAACGTTATAAAATATATATAATTTTATTTTATGTACTGCAATGTAGCGATAGAGCTTATACAACGGCTATATGCTCTTCTGCCAACTAGGAGTCAGTTTTCTCTTTCAAAACTAGGAATTGGCATCTACTTTTATAGACAAATATATAGTAAAGTTCGATATGTAGGCAAAAATTGTAAAAAATAATTATGGCTAAAAATACCGCCACACATGCTAAATTTGATGAGTTCTGTATTTAAATTAAAGTATGAAAAACTAAAATTTAAATTACGTCAATCCCTTTCAAATTTCAAAGTTTTTACCAGCATTATGGTATAACTGAAAATTGTGGGTGGTACCCTTATTTTTTTTTATCTCTCTGTGGTAGCAAATTTTTAAAAAAAGATGAGACCTTTTATTGATCTTTACACGAACCATGTAATTTGGAAGTGTTATTAAAGTAATTTGTTTGCGACTGTTTCCTTATAGAGTTAAATGTATTTACGAAAAGTACAATTAAAAACTACAAAAAATTTAATATAAATTTTATAAAAAAAACTTAACTTTAAAATTTTAAACAATCTTCAATAATAGTTGAAAGAGCTATGCATGTTATGACCAAATACAAAACCATTATTAAATATTATCCCTTTTAATGTAAAAGAAAGTTTAAAAAGTATTATGTAATAATTCTTACGTAAAAGGTTATTTTTAATTATTTATAACGAAACTGTTAATTTCTATCTTAAATTTAATTAATTTAGTTAATTTTTGTCTTAAATTTAATTAATTTAATTAATTTTTATATTAATAGTGATTTCTATCTTAAAATAAATATTCATTAAATAACATTTTGAAAAATTACATTTTTTATTTATTTTAATGCGTATTAAAATAATAAAATTTTTCAATGAATGAACAAAATTATAGTGACTTTCATTGGCGTAAACGAAATTTTCTCATTAAATAAAATTTAACTTATAATTTCATCCATTACTACCATCTAAGGCTTTTATAATAGTTACAAGTGTTCCATACCAGAGCAATGAACAAAAAAAGTTTCAGTGGTGGACATACCGTAAAAAAACCAACAACTTTCAATTATTAAACTCCGAAAAAGTGTAACTTTCAAAAACTTATTTTTTTATGAAAATTTATAAAAATATTCCAAATTATTTCGCAGCATATAAAGTACGAACTGTTTGTATAAGTTTCTAAAAAAAGGAAATAGGCTATTTTGATTATCAAAATATTTTTCTTTCTTTAAATATATTGAATATGTTTGAGACAATTTGATATGATTCGAATAAAAAGTAATAAAAGACTACGTTTAAAATTCATTATCATTTAAATTAAACTAAAGATTAAAACTTATGGGTTTTTCGGTAAGATTGTCCAAACCGAGTAATTTACTCTAAGGATTTTAAAAGCTTTTAAAGCCTCAGTAATTTAAAACAAAAACAAGTTTAATTTATTAAAATTTATGAATGAGATTTGAAAAACAGAAATTAGTATTTTTAATGATATATAAAACAAATTGTTTTAATATTACAAGATACTAATGAATTTCAACATATTTTACCAGTCAGTGAGTACATTAATGTGAATAAATTTTGAATAAATAGACATAACTTTTTTCTTCTCAAAAGATAAATTCTTCCGTTTTTCGAAATTGATTCAAAATATTTTAGTTTCATTTAGTAAATAAATAATATGGTATTTTCAACTTTGAAAATGATAGGAATTTCATTGTTTATAGAAGATAATGACACTCTTCCGGCTATAAGTGGACAAGATACTTTCCCAGTATCACTCATTGCAAATAGAAGACCAATTGTGCACGATGATGAGGAATTATCCACTCCAGTATCAACTCCAGAGTCAACTGAAAAGGATAACGAGATAGCAGATGAACTTTCCACTCTAACAGATGATGATGAGATATCGTACTCGACTTCACCTACCGAAGATGGTGTGGGATTGCATTCAACCTCAACACCAACCGAAGATGATGTCCAATCGCATACGACTTTAGAATCAATTGAAGATTTTGTAGCATCTCATTCAACTCCATCAACCGCATTTGAAGGGGAATCGCTTTCAGCTTCTACCCCATCCGGAATTGAAGTGGAACCCCAATCAACTTCAATATTTAGCGAAGATGATGTAGATTCGGACGTCACCTTTTCAACCGAAGCTGACAAGAAAATGCATTCTACTTTACCATCCGCTATTTTCACGGAATTCCCTTCAACTTCATCAAACGAAGATGAAGTAGGATCACATTCAGTATCAATCGAGGGTGCTGGGGAAACACATTCAACTTCGCCAAATGAAATTCACGTGGAATACCCTTCAACTTTGTCCAACGAAGATGAAGAGAAATCTCATTCAACATCTGCACCAACCGAGGATGTTGTGGAAACACATTCAACTTCACCAAATGAAATTCACGTGGAATATCCTTCAACTTCGTCAAACGAAGATGAAGAGAAATCGCATTTCGCTTCGACAACAATCGAAAAGGTTGCGGAATCGTACACAACCTTACCAAGCAAAGATGATGTGGACAAGTATTCAACTTCACCAACTGGAGAATACATAGAATCTCATTCAACTTCTAAACCGTTTGTTGAAGATGAAAATTCACAAGCAGATTTGTTACAAGGTAACGAATTTAATGTAGAGGCAAGTGAATCTCATATTGAAGTGAATGAAAGCAAAGTACATGATTCTGAAAGCCCCAAAACTCAAACAGGCAGTATTGGAATCCATGAGACGAATTCTACTCAGGAATATTCTATATCTCCTGAAGGAACTCCGGAAATAGACAGCGTAGTAGATGAGTCGCTTTCGTCTGAAATAACAACTGAATCTGTCGTGGGAGTTACTGAAAACACCGTACAGGAAAGCGAAAGTCCTGATTACCAAACTTCGACATCTCTCGAAGGAGTTTCACAATTTGTCAGTGAATTGACAACTCAAACTCCTATATCTCACGTTGGACTGACTGGAGGAGATGAGTTTATGCCGTCTGAAATATCAACTGAAACTGACATGATAGATACTGAAAGCCACGTACAGTTAACAGAAAGTACTAAATCTCAAATAGGAAATACTGATATCCCTGAACTGCCTACTACTCAAGGATATTCTACATCTACTGAAGGAATTCCCACAATCGATAATGAATTGACAACTCAAACACCAGATGCTTTTCAATCTCAGTTCGGGATGTCTGGAATAGTAGATGAGCTTCTTCCATCTGAATCCTCAGAATCTGACGGTGTAGTTCCTGAGAGCCATGAACTGAGCTCCAAAAGTCCTGAATTTCAAACAGGGAGTACAGGAATCTCTGAGTTGTCATCAACTCATGGATTTTCTCTACATACCGAAGGAATTCCTGTAACCGTCAATGAATTGACAACTCAAACACCAGAATCTCTAAAACCTCACATTGGAATAACTGGAGTAATGGATGAGGTACTTTCATCTGAATCATTAGAATCAGACGAAATAATTCCTGAGAGCCATGAACTGGGATCTAAAAGTCCTGAAACTCAAACAGGAAATGTTGAAAGCTTCGAGATGCCTTCTACTCAAGGATATTCTACCATTATCGAAGGAATAACCGCATTCGTCAATCAATTAATAGCTCAGACAACTGAATCTCCAACACCTCTAGTTGGAGTAGAAGAAGAAATAGTTACTGAAAATCCAGTGCATGTTACCGAAAATGATGAAACTCAAACAACAAGCACGGGAATCAACGAGCTGCAATCTACTCAGGATTATTCTACATCTCCCGAAGGAATTCCAACAAATATCTATGAATTGACAACTCAAACACCTGCAACTAGTACATCTCACTCCGGAATGTTTGGAATAGATGATTTATCATTTGAAATAGCAGCTGAATCTGATATGGGAGCACAAAATACAACTGACTATCAAAATAGTGGATATACAACTCTTGGAATCGATGGTGTTCCTCATCAAGTCTACACTGGACAAGATGATATTATTCAATCTAATTCAGAAATTTCTGAGGATTCTCTTAAGCAAATTTCGGAAGCCCCTGACTCATCAAAGATAGAACATGCTCAAGAAAGTAAGCATTTAATTGTTTCATATTTTAAAATTAATGAATTCCACTTATAATCCAATTTATTGCCTCACTTTGAAAAAACTAATAAATACTGCAACCTTATTTTATTTAAATTCACAACCATATTTGCAGAAATTAATTAAGAACTAAGTATAATTAGGCATTAAATTTATAGTAGAGAATTTGCACCATTATTAAATAGAAATCAGTATAAAGTTTTTACCAAACCTTAAAAATAATTTCATTACTTACAAGAAACTACGACCTTAAGAATTCAAGAAAATATTAATTTTTTAGTTGTAAAATCTCTACCACTTTTACCTATCTCTCTATATTAAAAAAAAGTATTACTTAAATATTAACATTGAGTGGAGTTCTCATTTTAAGAATATGCATGGTTCAGCCTCTATAAAAGATGATCTTCTTTAATTCTAATCAACTTCTATGACCAAATGAATCACATATAATGCACAACAATGACGCTGGCTATTAAAACAAATATTTCAGCTAATTGAAAAAATAAACTATACACATTTGAAGCAGATATACTTTTCACGAAACATATACTTTACAGATGAAATAAATTTAAAGTCACTAAACAAGTGCCATAAAAATTTTATATTATGTTCCAGATATCCACTCTACTGATACTGCTGAGAGTTCCCCCACTAAACCGGAAACAACTGTTTATTTTGAAGAAGATGCTGATAAAGCCAATATTCATAGTGATGTGTTCCCATCGAAAGCGACAACAACCACCCCTTTTATTGCAGTCGCTGAAGATGTCACAGGTCATAGCAGTGTGTCGTCGCCCAAACCGGAAATAACAGATCTATCTGTAGCAGATGCGGAGAAACATACCGATGTTTCTTCACCGGAACTGGAAACAACTAATCTATCTGGAGAAGATGCCAAGGAACATGTCGAAGTTTCGTCACCAATACCAGAAACAACGGATCCATCTGAAGAAGATGACGAGAAATATATCGATGTTTCTTCACCGAGACCGGAAACAACGGATCTATCTGTAGGAGATGCCGAGGAACATACCAATGTTTCTTCTCCGAAACCGGAAACAACGGATCTATCTGTAGGAGATGCCGAGGAACATACCGATGTTTCTTCGCCGAAGCCGGAAACAACTTATCTATCTGTAGAAGATTTCAAGGAATATGGTGAAGTCTCATCACCCAAACCGGAAACAACTTATCTATCTGTAGAAGATTTCAAGGAATATGGCGAAGTCTCATCACCCAAACCGGAAACGACGGATCTATCTGTAGGAGATGCAGAAGAACATATCTATTATTCTTCACCGAAGCCGGAAACAACGGATCTATCTGTAGAAGATGTCAAGGAACATGGTGAAGTCTCGTCGCCCATAGCGGAAACAGCGGATCTATCTGTAGGAGATGCCGAAGAACATATAAATTATTCTTCACCGAAACCAGAAACAACGGATCTATCTGTAGGAGATGCCGAAGAACATATCTATTATTCTTCACTGAAACCGGAAACAACTTATCTATCTGTAGAAGATGTCAAAGAACATGGCGAAGTCTCGTCACCCCTACCGGAAACAACGGATCTATCTGTAGGAGATGCCGAGGAACATACCAATGTTTCTTCACCGAAACCGGAAACAATGGATCTATCTGTAGAAGATACCGAGGAAAATACCGATGTTTCTTCGCCGAAACCGGAAACAACTTATCTATCTGTAGAAAATGTCAAGGAATATGGCGAAGCCTCATCACCCGAACCGGAAACGACGGATCTATCTGTAGGAGATGCCGAAGAACATATCTATTATTCTTCACCGAAACCGGAAACAACGGATCTATCTGTAGGAGATGCCGAGGAACATACCGATATTTCTTCGCCGAAACCGGAAACAACTTATCTATCTGTAGAAAATGTCAAGGAATATGGCGAAGCCTCATCACCCGAACCGGAAACGACGGATCTATCTGTAGGAGATGCCGAAGAACATATCTATTATTCTTCACCGAAACCGGAAACAACGGATCTATCTGTAGGAGATGCCGAGGAACATACCGATATTTCTTCGCCGAAACCGGAAACAACTTATCTATCTGTAGAAAATGTCAAGGAATATGGCGAAGCCTCATCACCCGAACCGGAAACGACGGATCTATCTGTAGGAGATGCCGAAGAACATATCTATTATTCTTCACCGAAACCGGAAACAACGGATCTATCTGTAGGAGATGCCGAGGAACATACCGATATTTCTTCGCCGAAACCGGAAACAACTTATCTATCCGTAGAAGATTTCAAGGAATATGGCGAAGTCTCATCACCCAAACCGGAAACAACTTATCTATCTGTAGAAGATTTCAAGGAATATGGCGAAGTCTCATCTCCCAAACCGGAAACAACGGATCTATCTGTAGGAGATGCCGAAGAATATATCGATTATTCTTCACCGAAACCGGAAACAACTTATCTATCTGTAGAAGATGTCAAGGAACATGGCGAAGTCTCGTCACCCATACCGGAAACAACGGATCTATCTGTAGGAGATGCCGAGGAACATACCGATGTTTCTTCGCCGAAACCGGAAACAACTTATATATCTGTAGAAGATGTAAAGGAGTATGGCGAAGTCTTGTCTCCCAAACCAGAAACAACTTACTTATCTGCAGAAGATGTGAAGGAATATGGCGAAGTCTCGTCCCCCAAACCTGAAACAACTTATTTTTCTGTAGAAGATGCCAAGGAACATGGTGAAATTTCGCCACCCAAACCGGAAACAGTGGTAGAAGATGCCGAGAAACATACCGATGATTCATCACCGAAACCGGAAACAACTTATCTATTTGTAGAAGATGTCAAGGAACACGGAGAAGTCTCGTCACCCGAACCAGAAACAGTGGATCTATCTGTAGGAGATGCCGAGGAACATACCGATGTTTCTTCACCGAAACCGGAAACAACTGATCTATCTGTAGAAGATGTCAAAGAATATGGGGAAATCTCGTCACCTAAACCGGAAACAACTGTCTCTTATACAAAGGTAACTGAAGATCGCAACACACACAGCGAAACTCCATCATCCACCCAGGAAACAACTGTCATTTATGTGGATGATTTTGAAAATATCAATGCACATAGTGCTGTTCCTCATATTGAAGTAACTGAAGATGACAATGCACAGAGCGAAGTTTCTTCTCTTACAACAAAAACAACTTATTTAGATGATCTTGAGACCAATGATGGAGAAGAGGAAGAAACAATTGAATCCTTCACTGATCCACCAAAGGGAATGGCTAAACCAGAGTCACACATGATTTCTTCCGAGTCAAACATCTTCTTAGATCAAGGTGAGTCACATCTTTCAGGCTCCAACAATCGCTAAAAAATTATAATCTATTTCTTACATCCCTTAACTTTTAATTTATTTTACTTAAATAGATTACTTTAAACTAATGTACACTGTTAAAAATTTTGTTCCGCCTTGCACCAAAAATTGGTTCCCATTTAGCTGCCACCAACATGTGGTGCTTAGTTTCACGATTTAATGGTGCAACCTCGGACCGTAAGCACCATTAAATCGCGAAACTAAGCACCAAATGTTGGTGGCAGCTAAATGGGAACCAAATTTTGGTGCATGGTGGACAAATTTTTTTAACAGTGTAGTTAAAGTAAAAAATACGGGATTGTTTAGTTTTGTATTTCATCATGTGTAGAATTTTAAATAAAATTCTAGTGTAATTTTTTACGGTAAAAAAAAAAAAAAAAGGCAATATCTAATTCTAATTGAAAAATATATTCGGCTTTTTAATGATCATTAAAGCATTAAAACATTGAATTATTTTAAACTTTCCCCACTTAAAATTAAATAATGAAAAAAATCAAGCACTGAAATTGGGCCTTTGAATATTATTTTGTCTGTGTTGCTACGAACTAATTTTGTGGTGCTATGTAACTAAAAAATCCCTTACTAACAATGCTTGGAAGTTATCCCATTAAAAAAGTTTTGAAATAGTTAAAAACAATGACTTTTTTTCCTATACTTAAATAAGATAATTATTTTGAATTTTTCGGATATTTTGGAAAATTATTATTATGAATTTTGAAAAACACTAAGTGGAACTACAATCGCAATTTATTAGCAAAGAAAAAAACTTAAATTTTAACATTTCTGGGATTCATTCACTCATTAGATTAATTAGTAATTATGAAAAATTAGGAACTAGAGATTCATTAGTATTTTGTATTAGTAATATAGAGATTAATATTTTTCTTGACTTTTTTTGGCAATTTTATCAGCATATACAAGTATTTAAGCATACATTTCTATAATGTTCTGTAGAAATTCTACAGGGTTCTAGTTACGCCAGTTGCAACTTAGTCAAATTCCTTTTCACCCTTTAATTATCACTACACTAATCACGATTTTTTTTAAAAAAATTTACGAACTATGCAGAATTAATGTCTCGTAAAATGAATATACACAACATTCTTAAATCAGTATTCTATTTACGTGTCATCCAATTCATAAGAGGATTTTGCATAACCAATATTCAAGATTTGCATAAATATTAACTGGTTTCAAATTCATTGATTTGAGTGCCAGTTTCTGGACAATCTTCTCATAGCACTTTTTGTTTAGAACCCTCGATAACCTATAAACATCATATCTTCATAAAATTTGATATACATGCTAGTAAGACGATGGGAACATGATCTATAAAAAATAAAAACAAATTGAGAATTAAACACAAAAATGAATATTACAAAAGTATTTCAAATTGGGACGCTGTAAGGGATAATTTAATTATTTTAATATTTATTAGATTGTTTTCTTTTTGGTCAAAAATTAATTTTAAAACCTTCAGATAAAGTTTAGACCAACTGCCCTACTAGTCCTTAAAGTACAATTTTTTATCTAGAGGTAAAACATTTAACTGACATTTAGTGTTCTTTATAGATGACTTCCACATGGTCTCAATAATATGTATACAAATTTTAAAGGCCCTCCTGATGGCTGTGTGGTTAGAGCTCTGGCTTCGCATGCCAAAGGTACCGAATTCCAGGTTAGGCAAGGGTGTTCTTTTTGGTTCGGAATACACGTTAAACTGTAGGCCCCGACCTGATTAGCCTTTGTTGTGAACAAGTATAGGTCATTGAGTGCACAAACCAACCACATTTTAAAAAGTTATTTTGGTTGTAACTGACATTATACAAATCTAAATAGGTACAATGATTATTAGCATCTTGTCTATTAAAATGAAAGTAACAAAATATAAAAAATTTGAACCTATTTTAAAACACACTCGCCCATATAGCACACATCCTCCAGGGTGGTCCCTAAGAAGTCCCCAGTTATCTCCGGGACACCGAATGATTTCCTAGGGACCTCTTTGGGAGGATGTGTGCTATATGGGAATCTAAGCTCACATCCTCCAGGGAGGTCCTTAGGAAGTGCCTAGTCATCCTCGGGACACTGAATGACTTCATTGGGACCTCCTTGGGAGGATGTGGGCTATATAGGCATCTAAGCTCACATCTTCCAGGGAGTTCCTTGGGAAGTGCCTAGTCATCCCCGGGACACCGAATGACTTCCTTGAGACCTCCCTGGGAGGTCCCTAGGAAATCCCCAGTTATCCCCGGGACATCGAATGACTTCCTAGGGACCTCCCTGGAAGGATGTGTGATATATGAGGATCTAAACCTAGTGAACACTCATTAATCCATTTACAAATTTCTTTACAGGACACCCAACTACAACTAGATCTCCTATTGTGGATTATGTCATTGGTGGAGGTCATCCTTCAAAGAATGATGCAGATTTCCCTTCAACTACTATTACGACATATGCCCCTCCAACAAGTGCTCCTGCATATGTCCCGTCATCAACCGCTCCGGCATTTGTTCCAATTTTTTCGCGACTTCCACCGGTATTTTTCACTCAAGTTTACGCAACTCCAACCTATTCGCAAGTTGATAATGAAACTTTTGAGGAAAACTACGATCCAACAACTCCTGTGGAAGTTTTGAGCGATGAGGATGCTATGAAAAAACTAAAAGGTATGGATACAAAATACAAATCTTAATACAAAAGATTTTTCTAATCCTCAGGCTCTTAAAACTCTTTATTTTAGTTTGGTCCGTTCAAATCTTGAATACTGCTCAATTATTTGGGACCCTTACTATAACAATAAAATTATAGTTCTTGAAAGGGTTCAGACTAAATTTATGCGTTATCTTTATTATAAGGATAACCATTATAATTCTCATGATCTCTCCTCTTCTTTCCTCCGTAATTTCTTCAGCATCCCCAGTTTAAAATCTAGACGTGAGCTTTCTTGTGTTTCTTTCTTTTACCAAGTCCTTAATAATTTTATTGATTGCATTGAGATCCATAATTCCTGGGATTGAAACGGTAAAGCAAAACATGTTTTTTTTTTCTTACTTTATTATACAGTCGACAGTTAACAAACTTTTTGTTATTGCCCAATCACGAGAACTATATTATGAGGAACTTGCACAAGTGAGGAAAATGAATATTTTTTGTATTTTCTTGTGTTATCCAACGAATATATTTGAGCAGAGCAATTATTTTTTATCTTTATGCTTTCAATTAATCAAAAATCGTGTTCGAAATTGGCCGAAATCAAAGCGAAAGTCACGTGACCAAAAACGCATAAAAAAACCGTGACGTGGTTACGCAGAGATAAAGTCGCTAAACGAAGGGGAAACCTCAGTCATTCCCTTTCTGAAACAGGTTTTAGACTGGTTCATTATCTGCGCGTTGACGTTTCAACAAAAGTGGCTTTTTCCCGCCAAATCGCAAAGTGAAAAACTAAACATTTTTTTAACTATCTATCCGAGCTCAAATTTTTGAAAGAATGGTATTGTTTTTCATGATTTTTTCTCTCCTTTTATTTAAAAATAAAACAAAAAAACGTGAAAGTTCCTCATTAGCCGACGCCTCTTTATTCTTTTAATTATTAATTGGTTTTAAAAAACGTTCTCAACAACATCCAATTAGCGGAGAACTACACGTTATTTTTCTAAGAAAGTTAAATTTACCGATACGAAGTTCATGACGTACTTATGCATTAAATATGAATGATGATAATATAAAAATATTTTAAATAAATAGTTTATTCAGATATGCAAAAAAAGTTGTCAAAGGGAAAAAAAAATATATCAATTCCCGATCATTTCGTAGGCGATAAAATATCGCTAATGGTCAATTTTATAATGTCAAGTACAATTTTTTTTATTTCTTAATTTTTGAGGCTTTGCGACCTGTTGTGAGTTTTTCCTCTATTTATATATGCTAAGAGATACTAGTGTTCTAAGTTTTATAATTCTAGCTCCAATAGAAATATGTTCGAATTCAGATTCAAATTTTTCGTACATTGCCCCCTTTATGGGATTAAGAGGGGGAAATCTCGATTTTTAGATTTTTGTCCTTTGTATACATGTTAAACCTTACAAGCATACCAAATTTCATAGTTCTAACTCTGCTAGAAGTACCTTGGTAATTTGATGATCAGTAAGTGAATTTTGGGTGGATTTTAAAATATGTCATTCTCTCCCGTTTTCGAATTTGATTATTTTGACATATTTAATTGGAGACTTGAATTAGGGTCTTAAAATGGATAACAGATCCCTGTAAAAAAAAAAAATTCAGCTCTCAGGCATACTGTAATACGCAAATATGAGAGGTCAAAATACTGCTGAATGGCTTTCGTTAAAAGATGGCTGGCAGTGAACTTGGCGGGTGCACTGCGGTGCACTAAGTTAAAAATATATTTCAATAAAAACCCAGTTGTGTCCCGTTCCAAAAAAAAATTTCACAAGTAGTCAATTAATATCTTCAAAACATGTTGTTGTTTTTTTCTTCTTCTTTTTTTTAAGTATGATTTTTTTAGATTTTCAAAAAAATATTTTTTAGATTTTCAAAAAAAAAAAAATTTAAATTAAAAAAAAAAAAAAAAATGGATTTTCAGAAGAAAAAAAAAATTAGATTTTCAAAAAAAAATAAAAAAAATTGGATTTTCGAAAAAATATTTTTGCTGTTTTATAAAAAAAACACGAAATTTTTTGACAATTTTAGTCATGTTGGGCACAATATTAAAGCTTACTCAATCTAGAAGAGAATGACACAACATTTTAGTATCTAACTGTAACAATTTTAAATCTCCAGCTGTTTGAAGGTATAAAAACATTGAAAAATTCATTCATTTTTACCTTTTTTAAAGGTCCATGTCTCAAAAACTAGAACTCTAAAAAATCTGAAATTTTACAGTTTTTGTTAAATTTAGAAATACTACCACTGATGCAAAAGTTATTAATTCATGAGATGTCAAGATTCCGACCATTGGTTGGTTTGACATGGATTAACCACGACAAACTGACTTACGATTTTAAAATTTGGTGTATGAGTTAATGGGGGCCATGGAACCTACCATTAAGGGTTTTAGCCAAAATTGCGCATGCGCATGAGATGAAAATCAGGAAAAATCATGTTTTTCAGCAATTGTTAAAAAACGACTCGAACGATTTTGATCAAAATTCTATGATAATGTCCTTTAAAGTATTCTTATCATCCAAAGTTCCCATAAAAATGCTATAAAGGGGTAAAAAGTTTAAAAACGAATGTCTCCAACACAGAGTACTCTTCCTTTGAGCATAGCTTATCAACGACCGTTTTTCTTCTCTCCTCTGTTTCACTTGCAAGTAAGAATTTTTGAAAAGTATATTGCCAAATACACCGTTTTGGCGGTGTTTTTTTTTCTCCCCATTTAAGAATTATCGCCAAAAATATTGCCAAACTAGCCATTTTTTCAAATGAATGAAAGAATGAAAATTGTAATAAAATTTAAATGTAGTGACCAATATCATAGTGTAATTGAAAGTTTTACGATGTTTCACACCACTAGTTTTAATTAGCTGTTTACATGTGGATTCTTATTACCAAATAAGGATAGCTACTTGTATATATTTTTTTAAACTAATTACAGTTCTCTTTTATAATTACTTTACTTAACACCGGGAAAATACGCCCCCATCTGATATTCATGCACTAAAGAGCCCCGCCTGATCAGGCAATTAATATTTAATATATATTTTTTGAGTATATATTTTTTAATTTTTCAGAGGATGTTCTCGCCGGAGTTATTCGTTTAAAAGAAAAAATTGAGCAAGAACAAAATCAAAACCAAAATTTGCAAACGACCACCCAAAACGTCCCATCAACATCTACACCAGTCGCAATTTCAGTCGAGCAAACGACCACTATCCCGGAAACAAATTCAAATAATCAACCAATTACTACAGATAATCCGTTGACTCTGCAAAGTACAACTTCCCAACAACCGACAACTTTATTAGAGGAGCTAATAACAAGCGAAGAAATAACTACCATTCCGGAAACAGATACAAGTTACCAACCAGCAAGCAGTACGACTACCTTAGTTCTTTCAAATGAGCTACCAACTACCACTACTACTGCATCAACGATTCTTAACAAAGAATTAACATCTGAAGCAATTCCGTATGAGAAACCAACAGTTATTCCGGCCGAAATTCCAAGTGGACAACCAACCACTTATCAACCAGAGATTATGCATGAAACTGAATATTCTACTACAATTGCAACACAACCCCCTACAACATCAACTGAGTCTATTACCAGCTCAGATCCTATTTCAACTTCGGAGACAACTCCCAGTACAGCTGGTAATACGGTTACAGAATTTGTATCAAAAATGCCAACTCATGAACCAACTGCTACTGAAGCAACAAGTCATCAAACAGGTAGTGGTACGCAAAGTCCTTCGAATGAGGAATCATCGATTACAACCGAACCGGTGACCCAAACCAAACAACCAATAGCAATGGACTCAGTTTTAACTGAGGAACCAATCACTCTCAAGGGGGAAATACAAAGTGAAAAAACAACTCCTAATCAACCGGAAATTAAACAAACAATTACATTTTCACCACAACCTTCTACAACAACAATGGAGCCTTTGCCAAGTGATGAACCAACTGCTTCTTCGGAAACAAATCCAAGTCAACAAATAGGTAGTAGTACGATTACAAGTGAGGAACCTATTAACATTCTGGAAGGAGTTCAAAGTGGACAAACTACCGCTATTGAGTCTATTCCAAGCCAGGAACCAACTGTCACTTCTATTAGTCAACAACAAGCTAATAGTACGGTTACCGAAATTTTTCCGAGTGAACAATCAACAACAACTTCTGGATCAGAATTTGATGACAAACGATCAACAACAACAGAATCTATTCAAAGTGAGGAGTTAACTACCCTTGCAGCCGAAATTCCAAGTGGACAACCTATGACTGAGAGTCAGTATGAAATTGAGCAATCAACTACCATTTCACCACAGTCCACTACTACAGAAATGGAACCTATTGCAGACGAGGAATCAACTATTACCATGGAAACATATCCTAGTCAACAACCAACTAGCAGTAAGGTTACTGAAACTCCATACAATGTGCAATCAACAACTGAGTCAGTAATTGAAACTGAACAATCAACATTGGAGTCAATAACAAGTGTGGAACCAAATGTCTTATTTGAAAAAAGTTCAACATATATTTCCATTCCTTCAGCACCAACTTTAACAGATATTCCTGAAATTAGCACATCCGATGAAAATATTACTCAGGATTATGGCTTTCATAAGCAAACTTACCTTCCCACATCACATCGCAATCAAACAGATGAAACTACTGAAGGAATAACGGAAAAATCAACACATGTCTTCCATTCAAAAGTAACTAACACTACGATGGAAGTTAGCGATGGCAGTACTAAAGCACCATCATCCAATGAAGGAAACTTATTTGTTCCTGAAAATCTTATCCTTTCATTTGACGACTCATCAAAGCAAGAGAAACATACAAATAACAATATAAATACCAATCAGTTAAACATTGATGCGATTGAGAATCAAATACTACTTTCAAAAAACGAAACTAATTCTAATGATTTGGTAAATTTAGACACTTCTATCATGCACTCTGAAAACACTGATGCTCAGAAAACAACAGTTAATGTTGAGGAGAAAACTTCGGCAACACCTGCTGACACTACTGAACTACCAATATTTCAAACAACTATTATAGGACCTTTAAATATATCAGAAGATTCTTTATTACCACAATTAACTGGATTAGAGACTACAACGAAAGCTCCAATTAATGCTGGGTTTACACAAGATTATGGATTTCACAAAGAAACATACATTCCTATCATAAATGAGGAGAAATTTTCAACAGATAGTGAAAAGTATGAAAATGCATTTAAACACACAACTTTACACCATGAGTTCAATACTATCCCCACCCAACTACCAATTGACTCCACTGTTGAAGAAGAATCGCATAAAATTTTTACTGAAGGGAATTCTCAGAAGTTTACTGATTTCTCATTCGAAACAACCGGTGCTGAACTGGCACAAAATACAACTGAAGCAGTCCACCAAACATCAAAATACCACACTACCACAACTAAAACTCCAGTTGTTCAATTATTCCATAAAACAACGACCCAGCAGCCCTCAACTGGATATATTAATACACAAAGTCCAGCTGAACCAACTACCTTCACAGCAGGGTCTTTCAGTACCACAACCGAAATTCCTCTGTCTCAAGTTTTCCATGACACAACCACCCATGATACCTCAATGGAATCTTCTGATACGCAAAGTACAGGGGAAGCAACAACCTACACAACAAGGTTCCACAGTACTACAACTGCAAGTCCACTCATTCAACTATTCCATCACACCACTACCCATGATCCGTCAACGGAATCTTCTGATACGCAAAGTACAGGTGAAGCAACAACCTACACAACAAGGTTCCACAGTACTACAACTACAAGTCCACTCATTCAACTTTTCCACAGCACAACTATCCAGGAGCCATCAACGGATTCTTTTGATAAGCAAAGTACAAATGAACCATCCACCGACCCAACAGGTTCATATAGTACCACAACTGTAAGTCCACCCATTCAACTATTCCAAGACACAACTTCCAAAGAGCCATCAACAGAATATCCTGATACGCTAAGTACAGCTGAACCATCCATTTATTCAACAGTCTATCATGGTACTACAGCTGCAAGTCTTTTCCATGACGCCACTACCAAGCAGCCATCAACGGGATTTTTTGAGACTACCAAAGAACCAGCAACCTACGCAACAGGTTTTCACAGTACCACAACTGCAAGACCCCTCATTAAACTATTCCACAACACAACTATCCAGGAGCCATCAACGGATTATTTGGATAAACAAAGTACATATGAACCATCCACCTACCCAACAGGTTTTCATAGCACAACAACTGTAAGTCCCCTCATTCAACTACTCCATGACGCAGCTTCCCAAGAGTCATCAACAGAATATCCTGATTCGCAAAGTACAGCTGAACCATCAATTAATCCAACAGTCTATCATAGTACTACAGCTGAAAGTCAACACATTCAACTTTTCCATGACACAACTACTAAAGAACCATCAACAGAATCATTTGATACGCAAAGTACTGGTGAACCATCTACCTTCCCAACAGGTTCTCAAAGTACCAAAACTGTAAGTCCATTCATTCAACTATTCCTTGACACAACTACACAGGAGCCATCAACGGAACTCTACGATACGCAAAGTACAAGGAAACCATTCACCTACCCAACAAAGTCTTACAGTACTACAACTGTAAGTCCACTCATTCAGGCAATCCATGAGGCAACTTCCCAAGAGCCATTAACAGACTATCCTGGTACAGAAAGTACAGCTGAACCATCCATTAAATCAACAGTCATCAGTGAACACACTGAACGTTTCCATGACACAACCACCCATGAGCCTTCAACGGAATCATTTTCAATGAAAAGTTCAGATACAACATCCAGCTACCCAACTGTAAGTCCACTCAATCAACTATTCCAGGACACAACTTCCCAGGAGCCACCAACAAATATCTCCGATACGCAAAGTACAGCTGAACCAATCGTCTATCCAAAAGTTTTCCAGGGTACAACGACTGTAGATCCACTCATTGAATTATTCCATAACACAACTATACAGGATCCATCAACTGAATCTGCTAATACGCAAAATGCAGCTGAAACATCCACCTACCTAACAGGTTCTTATTCTACCACAGTTGTAAATCCAACGACTAAGAATGACACAGCACTATGGGGAATTACTACTGAACATGCAATTATATCCCATGCTGGAGATGCCACGACAGAGAGCTATTCAGATGCCATCACAATGCCTAAGGAAATTATGGACAAAATTGCAAGTCTTTTACCTCATTCCAGTCCACCGACTATTCTTACAGAGAAACCTTATGCACGCTCTTCAACTACTCCTCACCAACAGCCACATATTTCGGGTAAGTCCTTATATACAGAGTGTGTCTAAAACATCTGAGGGAAAAAGTAAAGGCAAAGTACAAAAAAAAAAAATTAAAAAATGTCGGAGAACGAAAAAAAAAAATGCCTTTTGTAATAAAATGTGTGCACTTAAATGACGCATGTAAGCGTCAGTAATTTTACATGTTGTATCAGTCATTTTACACTGATTCGTGTAACAATAGTTAGCTAACTTATAGATTATGTCCACAATTAAAATTATCTAGAACGACCACGGAGGGTTTAGACTTGGGGATGGGGAGGGGAGCCCTCAGAACGATAACATTATTCTTTTTAAGATAATATTATTCTAAATCAGCAGAAAATTCACACAATATAGTTTTTTAGGTATTAATAAAGAAAATATATTCAGCTGGCTCGGTAGGGGTGGAAAAACCTTCAGCCCAAGCTATTAAATGGTAGTGTTCGGAATTAGAATCAAGCACTGCGATTTTTTTTTTTTTTTTTTTTTTTTTTTTAAATTAATTCATACTATAATACTTTAGCAAACATAGGCAAAATTTTCAAAACATCTCGTTATATTTCAAAAGTGAAAATTATGATTTACTAGCTGAAGTGTTCGGCGTTGCCTTAACTCTAGCTATGGTCCAACGTAACCAGGCACATTATTGTTCAAAATCGATTACGCGATTCCAAGTTATTAACATCCCCCTCCTTCACCTTTTTATCCTCTATTCTCAATTTTACCATCTTAACAAGCGAACAAGCTCGCTTCACTCACTGAAAGTTTCCTTGCTACGCAAAACTAAGCTCGCTTCACTCGCTAAAAGTACAGTTACAACTGTACGCCTATTAGAAGTCGAATTTCAAAAAAGTTAATTAAAGTAATTAAAATTTAGCATTGTGTCTAACAAAACTCGAATTAGAAGGAAAAACTATTTAAGTTAAAAATTTCATAGCTGTATACTATTTAAAGGCACTTTCTAAAAATAATTCTAAAAAAGTAAAAAAAAAAAATTATTAGTAGTATTTTAACATTTTGTTTGTCAGAAAACCAATTAGAAGGCCAAAACCTCTCATATTAAAAATGTCAGAACTCTATGCCTCTTAAAAGTCGCTAGAATCGCACTTTTGAGACATAACGAAGTAACAAAAATTGGAATTTTTAATGTTTTCCACTGTTTATAAATGAAATCAATTTTACACCATACGAAACTGGAGTATTGTATATGTATAGTATGAAAGGTTCCTCCACTACTAATCTAGCTGAATAATACTTTCTTGATTAAGGTATACATATACGTTGGACAATTTTTTTTTTTTTAGTTCTTATGCCAGCTTGTCAAATTTTTGTGAGAATTACAAGAGCACAAAATGTAATGTATTTGCAGTAACAAAAAGTAAAAAAATAAAATATTTAATTAATTGAATTTTAATTCACTAATTAAGGCCTAATTGCAACGATGATAAAATAATACCTAATTAATTTTGAAACAAATTTCTAACTGGAAATTAAAGACAAGGTATTGATACACGGGCCGAAGCAAAATATAATGCATAACTTAAATATTTTTTAAATTTTAACATTTAACATGAAAAGTACTAGAAAAAATTAAATTTTTCCAAAAATAAAAATATTCTAAAATACATAAAAAAACTATTGTTTACCAAATTTTGTGTAAACAGCTAGAGTCCGTGCTCTGAAATGTTATCTAAATTATGCAGTTTAAATTTTAAAGATTAGTTAATTAACTCTTAAGATATCACCGTTGGAGTACATTCACTCAACAATGAAAAACAGTTCTCCAGAAATTGAGTTCAAAGTTTTCGACATTTTATTTTTTCCAATATGTTTTAAACGTCGACCTTTACGAAATTGCATGCAATTAAAAAAGTATTTTAACTATAAGAAAGTTATTGGTATCATTTTAAAGATAATGAATTGGAGAACATCTTAGAATGAAAAAACAAAAATGCCTGTTTGGGTCAATTTTTGCTATTCCCAACGTATATGTGTACCTTAATACCTAAAAAAACTATTCAGTGTTTAATTATTTTCAACCGGAGTAAAATAGTTGTATAACTTTTTTACAAGTTCCGAAAGTCTTACCCCCCCCCCCTCCCCCATTTTCTATTCAAGACCAATCAGCGGTTAAAAAATCATCAGGGGTAAAATGATCATCTTCCAAAAATAATTTCCTCCTTGCCTATTAAGTTCAAATTGCACCAGCGCCTGTTTCTAATTTATATAAATGTAGGTGTTTCATATTAAGTGCAATTATACATTTAAGAGTCATATGAAAACTCTGAGAATGTAATATTGGAAATAATTTTTAGAGGTGTCTCCATTAATAGTTTATAATATATCAATAATCACACTGTTAAAAATTTTGTTCCACCTTGCACCAAAAATTGGTTCCCATTTAGCTGCAACCAACATTTGATGCTTAGTTTCACGATTTAATGGTGCTTACGGACCGAGGTAGCACCTTTAAATCGTGAAACTAAGCACCAAATGTTGGTTGTAGATGAATGGGAACCAATTTTTGGTGCAAGGTGGAACAAAATTTTTTACAGTGCAGTTCATAGCAAGTAAAATTTTTGTAAAGCTATTGAATAGAATGCAAAACAAAAATTGATACAAAAAAAAAATACTAATAAGAGAATAGTACATGTGCAAAGATGTGTGGGAAGATTAAATTATAATATTTTAGAAATGTAAATAAAACCATAATTAAATTATTTTTAATTTTAATTTCAGACTCACCGGCACCACCGAATGCTACGGATGATGGATGTAAGTTTAAATTCGCTTCATATTTTATTTTCAACTACACTGCTAAAAATTTTGTTCCTTCTTTCACCAAAAATTGGTTCCCATTTAGCTGCAACCAACATTTGGTACTTAGTTCCACGATTTAATGGTGCTTACGGTCCGAGGTAGCGCCATTAAGTCGTGAAACTAAGCACCAAATGTTGGTTGCAGCTAAATGGGACCAATTTTTGGTGCAAGGTGGATCTAAATTTTTAATAGTGTATAGACCCTTATAAATAAGTATATGAAGCTTCTTTTTTGGAACTTTATAAGTTTTTATAATGATATGATATAATGATCATTTTTCAAGGGTTGATTTCCTCCTATTTTATATTAAGGAGACTTGACACCCCTTGTTTTCACACAAAAATAATCAAAATATAAATTTTCTATTTTTTGCGTGTTTATAATCTTTGAAACCATCCTCTTATTCTGACAAATTTTTGGGCTGATTAAATAACTGTAATTACATAAAAAAACTATGTTTTTATGGAGAATTTAGCATTGCTGCAATAGCTCCTTTGATGTTTCGAACACATTTTGCTCAGTTCATGATTTTTGAAATTCTCATCTTACTCAAAATGCTAAAACTTCAGCAAATATAAATGAAAGGATTTGAATTTTTGTGTGTGTCATTCTCAATATCTATTTCACAAAATAGACATGGATTTTTGAATAAAATAAAACTTTTTTTTTACAAATTTAAATGTTGAAAAATACCGGGTTATTACGCTTTTTTTACATATAGGTACAGTAATTATCATTTTTCTCAAAAACCATTTTATATATTTTAAATCCGATGTCTGAAAAGTTAGATTATATTACTAGGCACATTTTAAAAAAAATCAGGAAAAAATATTGAAAAATGAAAAAGAAGATAGAATTTGAAATTCGATGAATTTTATTAAAAATTTAAAAAATTTAGAGCACTATGTGAACTTATTTTAATAAAATTTAGTTTTTATTTAGCCATCTTCCAAATATTTCAAAATTATAATTTTAAAGGTTTAAATAAAAAATAAAAGTTTGAAGGGTACCATGTCCCCTTAAAAAAATAGAGTTGTGATGATGTTGTTTACATTTTCAGATTGTGTACACGACAACGTGTATTATGGTTTAGCGGAACAAATTCCACGCAAAGATCCTTGCGAATTCTGTTTCTGTTTCCGAGGTGACATCATCTGTCTGCAGCAGACATGTCCACCTCCAATTAACGGATGTTTCGAGACACCAATCCAAGGATTCTGTTGTCCAAGATTCCATTGCCGTAAGTACTTTTCTATTCCCTTATAAAAAGTTAATTTATGATTTTAAGTAATATATGTTACCAACCAATAAACTATTTTCAAATCCACATAGTCTGACGTAATCTTCCCTCCTTTATTAGCTGTCCAAGAGATGCATTTTAACACAAGTAATGTATCGACTACGACTACAACAACTGCCGATCCTAGACAGAGTAAACAACTACAAACTGGGGAAGAGACCACAGGTAAGAAAATCGCCTCTTATGTCGGCTTTTTAAACATAAATAAAGATTTTACTTTCTCATTGTTTAGTTTTTAAAAGTTAGTTTTCAATCACAGTTCCAAAACAAAAATCATGTTTATCAATTTATCGTTACGATACCAAGGCAGTGTGAAGTGGATAGCTTGTACCTAAATATTAACCAAGTGTTTATTCATTTATGACTATAATTACAGTTTCGAAAAATAAGATTATTCCTACAATAAGGATGAATTTGCGTTGTACTTTATAAGGAAACAATTCCACAAAACTTTCGAAATAAATAAAATACATGGTTAAAGAAAGCTCTGATTTCAAAGTTTGGAACATCAGACCAATCAAAGCTATAAGTGTATTAGTTTTTGATTTTGCTTTGAATCTTTTCCTTAACTTTTCTTCAAAAACTTAATATTATTGTCTGAAGTTATTTTTTGTTTCAAGTTACATAGCAATTTCGTCCTTGTTGGCCTTAAATCAAATTAAAATCTTCTTAATTCCTCTTTCTTAAGTTTAAAATTATGTTTGCTTAAAAGAGTATCAATTAAGATATTTATCGATTATGGCATAAATATCTTTCAAATTTCATCAAATTTTATTTAATTTGTCAATAATTCTCCCTTTAATATATCTAAGAGATGCCTGAAATACAAAATCTGATTTCATTCGTCTATTCTCCCTCAACATCTAGAATAAGTCTAAGTTATTAAATCATTTTTCTTCGAATGAATACTATCCCTCTATGTCAAGAAGATGCCCAAACACTGTTAAAAATTTTATTCCCTCTTGCACCAGAAATTCCTATTTAGCTGCAACCAACATTTGGTGTTTAGTTTCACGATTTAATGGTGCTTATGATCCGAGGTAGCACCATTAAATCGTGAAACTAAGCACCAAATGTTGGCTGCAGCAAAATGGGAACTAATTTTTGGTGCAAGGTGGATCCAAATTTTTTACAGTGTACTACTTAAATCCATTTTTATTTACTTGACTACCCTTCTTCTACGTCTAGAATATACCTAAATAAAATTCCGTCCATTTTAGGTTGCAAAATTGAAGGAAATGTGTATCATGTCCATGAAGCAATCAATGCTGGTCCTTGCCTTCAGTGCCGTTGTGAATTAGGCGGCATGATGAAATGTGAGCCACAGGAGTGTAAGCCTGCAGAAAAAGAGATCATAGAACTTGAGCAGGAGTACACCAAAAAAAGAAAGTAGCTTTCTTTTGCATTATGGAGAAAGATCATGCACAATCACTCAAATCATCGTTATTTATTTGATAGAGAAAAACATCACACAAATCACCATCATTGAAAAAAACTCACTGTGCTGACTATCATCATTCAGAATTATGGACAAAAAATTGATATCATGCCTTTTATCTGTGCTCACTTATTGTTTCTGTGGCATCATATATACTCTTCCAAAGTGAGTTTAGATGCCTTGTTTATTTACTGTGAGAAATACATCCTCAAATATTTTTTCTTTGTCATCCATGCTATATCTGTTAGCGAACTCATATGTCATAAGTACATATGTCAAAGTGTATGTGATACCATTTATATGATATATTCATTCAGTTTCTTCCATCCATTGACAACTACTGCATCCTAGCTCTACACAATGGGCATTCCGAGCTATCTATAGCAATGGAAAGCTATTCCTTAATATTGTTCACCTCTGTTGCTGAAGACCGTGACAAAAGCGTACCAGCTAGCATACTACTAAACACTTTTTGTATAAACATTGGGAGAATATACACAGGGAGATTAGAAGTAAAGCTCAAAAAGCTGTACAAAATAGCCACTCGTTAGAATGATCTGAAATTTGACATGAATATGCGCGAAGGAGGGAATGATCTGAAATTTGACCTGAATATGCGCGAAGGAGGGAATGATATGGCATAAGAAAACAACTAGTTAAAAATAGTTTTTTTACCTATGGCATATCATTTCTTTACGTATATTCAGGTCAAATTTTAGGTTATTATAACCAGTGGTTCTGTTTCTACAGATTTTTTTATAGTCAAACTTTAATTATATCACCCTGTACTTAAAAGTTGTGATCTTAGATATGCAAACACGTTTAAGCTTAAAACGGAAAAATATTTTATATATCTATAAGTGAAAAAAGTCCTTTTTATATGACAGTTAATACCAATTTTATAAACCTAAAATTGGAGCGAATTCTAGAAACCTATATAAATTTGTATTTTCTCTCTGATGTGTGTGATATATTAATATATGCCCAATTATAGACATAATAAGTCCAGATTTATTAATATATACCCAAATACTGTGATATATTAATATATATACCCAGTTATAAGCCAAAATAAATCCAGAATTAATAAAATGAGGATCCAGTTAATACGAATTTAGCTGATATGTGTGTATTTAATTGTACTAATAATGCATTTTAAAATGTATTGTGCCGTATTAAAATGATTAAAAACAAAAAATATTTCATATACCTAAAAGTGAACTAAAATTTGAAGATTAAATTTAAACAAATTAGCTATAAATTGAAATGAAAAGGAAACAAATAAATTTTTTGTACAAAAAATAGAAAATAGTCTGGTATTTCACGCGAGATTAATTTAATGAACCTTAAAATCAAATTTAGATAATGAAAACCTCTTTAAAAGCGAACAAGATAAATTAAATGCATTCATTCTTGTAATTTATAATTTATTTATTTTTCATTCATTTATTTATCAATTCATTAACTATCACTTATATTTTTGCTAGAATCATGTCATTTAACAAATTCTAATTTATCTGGAATCAACGTAAATCGAGTTCATTGATTAATCAATCAAATCGGGCAAAAATAATTTCTCTCTATTATCATCTTTATTATTATATAATTTTCCCTTTCTTTTTATTCTTTTCACCTTTTTATTTTTTATTTTTGCTACCCTCTCTCTCTCTTTTTTTAATTTTTATTTTTTATTTTTTAAGTAGCATTTTTCATTTTCTGCTTTAGAGTCATCTTTCTACTTTTAATTTTAAAAATTAGCTAAATTTAACTTTCTATTTAATTTATTTCAATTCGTAGCTTTGACTTCAGCTATTTTTATTACTCAAATTTCTACCTCTAAATTATATTTTCTTGTATTAATTTTAATTAGCTTGGTAATTTTCAATTTTAATTAGTTCATGTTTATCTTTATGTTTTATTGTATATTTTTCATTTCTTTAGTTTTGCAATCTCGCGCTTTCTTCCAAATGCCATTTGCCATCACATGAGCGTCATCAGCGCATCTTTCTTAAGGGATTCTTATTTATTTACCCTGAGGGTTTCAAAAAAACTTATTAATTCTTGGATTTATTCTTTGGCACATGATGGTACCTTATTCATTCTATGGCACATGATGTGCCAAATCCACTCACCAGATTGATGACTTAATCTTTTCTGGATGGGTCTGGATTCTAACATGATAATGATCAAATATTAAACTTCCCATTATGAAGTTGCAACTGAAATAAAACTGATAAGTAATCCCACTCAATCACATAGTTAGCCTAAATTGGCATTGTTCGTTTTCCGTACAATCTACTACCGCAAAATCCAAATTTAGTGAGATTATGTGCGATTTCGTACAATCTATTACCACAAAATCTAAATTTAGTGAGATTATGTGCGATTTTCGTACAATCTACTACCGCAAAATCCAAATTTAGTGAGATTATGTGCGATTTCCGTACATGTAAGTGAAATTTTTTTTTTTTACTGTTATAATTTTTAAAAATTTATTTTGCATCTATTTTTTATTTTTCAATAGCAGTTTTCCGAATGTTTCGCTTTTTACGCAAAAGAAGCCATTGATCAAGCCATATAACGAAAACAGTGAATCATTTATGGTGGTCTGGCTTCCTTCCCATTAGGCACACAAATAGTCACAAGAAGACTAGGGTCGAGTTGCACTGATGAATGATATTTCGATAATAAATTGTATCATTCATCAACTCACTTGATCGGCCTTTTTTTCTTGTGACATTTATGCAACATATGTGAATGATATGTATTTTTGTTCGACTACTTATTTACAGTCAGTTTCTCTTAAACAGGCGAGTCAAGATCACTGGCTATCCTTCCCAATCCATATCGCGATCATGGCAACGCCACCAGATAATGGATACTATTGGTAACTGCATAGTATGGGAAGTAGAGACAGTGACCTTGACTCGTCTATTCTAAGGAAACAGTCTATAATTCACTTCACGCTCAGTGAATAGAATCGAAGATTTGAAGCAGTATTACTGAATTGAATATGTGTCAACTCTCACTATTAGCTTCTTCTGCCTTGTGGCTATACATTTAGACATGTGCAGTAAGTTTAGTGAGTGACAATGTAAAAAGAAATTGGTTTTGATAACTCGGTGATTTTTTTCTTTCTTTTTCTTATGTGTTTAGGATGTTTAATGAACATATTTTGTAATGTGTATTTTTGAAATAAATTTTGTAATTTTAAAATCCAGTGTTATTTATTTGTACATTTAAGCAGTATAGCTCATCAATTAGTAACAGGAACACGAAGTTAATCGATCATGGCAACGCCACCAGATAATGGATACTATTGGCAACTGCATAGTATGGGAAGTAGAGACAGTGACCTTGACTCGTCTATTCTAAGGAAACAGTCTATAATTCACTTCACGCTCAGTGAATAGAATCGAAGATTTGAAGCAGTATTACTGAATTGAATATGTGTCAACTCTCACTATTAGCTTCTTCTGCCTTGTGGCTATACATTTAGACATGTGCAGTAAGTTTAGTGAGTGACAATGTAAAAAGAAATTGGTTTTGATAACTCGGTGATTTTTTTCTTTCTTTTTCTTATGTGTTTAGGATGTTTAATGAACATATTTTGTAATGTGTATTTTTGAAATAAATTTTGTAATTTTAAAATCCAGTGTTATTTATTTGTACATTTAAGCAGTATAGCTCATCAATTAGTAACAGGAACACGAAGTTAATCGATCATGGCAACGCCACCAGATAATGGATACTATTGGCAACTGCATAGTATGGGAAGTAGAGACAGTGACCTTGACTCGTCTATTCTAAGGAAACAGTCTATAATTCACTTCACGCTCAGTGAATAGAATCGAAGATTTGAAGCAGTATTACTGAATTGAATATGTGTCAACTCTCACTATTAGCTTCTTCTGCCTTGTGGCTATACATTTAGACATGTGCAGTAAGTTTAGTGAGTGACAATGTAAAAAGAAATTGGTTTTGATAACTCGGTGATTTTTTTCTTTCTTTTTCTTATGTGTTTAGGATGTTTAATGAACATATTTTGTAATGTGTATTTTTGAAATAAATTTTGTAATTTTAAAATCCAGTGTTATTTATTTGTACATTTAAGCAGTATAGCTCATCAATTAGTAACAGGAACACGAAGTTAATCGATCATGGCAACGCCACCAGATAATGGATACTATTGGCAACTGCATAGTATGGGAAGTAGAGACAGTGACCTTGACTCGTCTATTCTAAGGAAACAGTCTATAATTCACTTCACGCTCAGTGAATAGAATCGAAGATTTGAAGCAGTATTACTGAATTGAATATGTGTCAACTCTCACTATTAGCTTCTTCTGCCTTGTGGCTATACATTTAGACATGTGCAGTAAGTTTAGTGAGTGACAATGCAAAAAGAAATTGGTTTTGATAACTCGGTGATTTTTTTCTTTCTTTTTCTTATGTGTTTAGGATGTTTAATGAACATATTTTGTAATGTGTATTTTTGAAATAAATTTTGTAATTTTAAAATCCAGTGTTATTTATTTGTACATTTAAGCAGTATAGCTCATCAATTAGTAACAGGAACACGAAGTTAAGCTATCGAGAAACCTCTTATTTATTTTTACTTTTATATGTAACAAGCTGAAGGGCTTGGCGTTTCTCTGACTATTAAAAATATAAAATTTGGTTTAGTTAAGGGAAAGCTAGAAGGCCATTAACTTTGCAACTCAAGAAAAGGTTTAAAAAAAAAAATGGTAGAAAAAGATTACACTATCTTAAACGAATGTTTTCCAACGGAATTTTTTAAATTAATTTTAAATATTTTAACATAGCGACTTCTAAAAGGAATATAGCTCTGAAATATTCAACGTAATTGTTTCATGGTCTTTTTTACAAAGTGACATAAGTAGTTTTGACCTATTAATTAGACTTTTGACTGAGTGCTAAAATTTTAATTAGTTTTTTAATTAACTAAAAAAAAAAGTTACTTCGAATAGAAATAGAGCTCTGAAATTTTCAAAAAAGTAGTTTTGGACTTCTAATTAATTAACTTCTGATTAACAGGATATAAAAGTTTTAATTAGTTTTTCTAATTTTTTTTAATTACTTTTTTTACAAAGTGACTTAAGTAGTTTTGCCCTCTTAGTTAGACTTTAGACAAACAGAGCGCTAAATTTTAATTTTTTTTTATTAATTTTTTAATTTATTGAAGAAAATTTTAAAAAGTGACTTCTAATAGGAAGAGTGGTCTTAAATTTTCAAAAAAATATATAATTTTGGACTTTTCTCAAACAGAAAGTTAAAATTTTAATAATTTTTTTTTTATTATTTTTTTAATGATTTCTTTACAAAGTAACAAAAGTAGTTTTGTCCTCCTAATTAGACTTTTGACAAACAGAGTGCTAACATTTTAAGGAATTTTTAATTAATTTAAGAAAATTTTTAAAAGTGTTTTTTATTAGAAATAGTGCTCCGAAATTTTCAACTTAAGTACTTTTGGACTTCTAAAAGTTTTAATTTGTTTTAATTAATTTAAAATTATTTTACAAAGCTACTTCTTAGAGGAAGAAAGCTCTAAAATATTCAACTTAAGTAGTTTTGGAATTCGAATTAGACTTTTGACAAACCGAATGTTAAAATTTTAATTAGTTTTTTTATTAGTTTTTTAATTAATTATTTAATTATTTTTTACACAAAATACGTACTAATATACGTACAGCAATGAAATTTTCAACATAAGTAGTTTTGGGGTTCTGATTTTACTTTTGACAAACAGAGTGCTAAATTTTAATTAGTTTTTTAATTAATTATGTAATTAATTAAAAAAAATAAAAAGGAACTTCGAATAGGATTAGGGCATTGAAATTTCCAACTTAAGTATTTTTGGCCTTCTAATTAAACTTTTGACAAACAGAATGTTAAAATTTTAATTAGTTTTTAATTAGTTTTTTCATTAATTTTTTACAAAATGAGTTGTAATAGAAATAAAACTCTGAAAATTTTATGGTAAGTAGTTGTGACTTTTGACAAACCGAGTGTTAAAATTTCAATTGTTTCTAATTATTTTTGTAAAACAACTTTTATGCATAGTGATTTCTAATAGACGTACAACTAAGAAATTTTCAACCTAAATAATTTTAGCTTTTGATAAACACAATGTTAAAATTGTTATTATTTTTCATACAAAGTCATTTCTAACAACTCTGAAATTTTAAACATTAGTAGTGCTGGCTTCTAATTTTGCTTATCACACAAACACAATTCCAAAAAGTTCTCAGTGTAGTGAGTTGGGGAGGGGGGCCATTATTGTATTAACGGGGGAATTTATTTATTTTTTTCAAAAGGGGAGGCGTTTCTAGTATTAATGGTTTACGCAGCATTTAATCTTTTAGCGAGAAAAGCAAGTTCATGCTTGCGCTGCACTGTTAAAAAAAATTGTCCACCATGCACCAAAATTTGGTTCCCATTTAGCTGCCACCAACATTTGGTGCTTAGTTTCGCGATTTAATGGTGCTTACGGTCCGAGGTTGCACCATTAAATCGTGAAACTAAGCACCAAATGTTGGTGGCTGCTAAATGGGAACCAATTTTTGGTGCAAGGTGGAACAAAATTTTTAACAGTGTGCAATGAAACTTTCAGCTAGCGAGGCAAGCCTGTGCTTATAAGTCAATGAACTTTTCAGTGAGCGAAGCGAGCTATGTTCACCTAACAATGAAACTTTTGGTTTGAGCTTGATTTTGCCAAGCAATGAACCTTTCAGCGAGCAAAACAAGCCTGTTTGCAAAGTACCAAAAGCTGATATAGATACACCAATGACGGGTATCTGTAACATGAGGCCACTCATTTAGTATAAAATATTTAAATGTAATGTAAATTTTAGAAAAATATATCTGACATTGAAATATTTTTATTAAAGAATTCAAATAATACTTTTCTGTTTCAGACAGACGTTTTTTTATTACCCTCCCCCCCCCCCCGCTCTATTTTTGTATTTAATACATAATTCATATTTAAATATTATAATCCAATTTTATATTTTGTAATGGAAACTGTATAACAATATGAGCACAAAAATTAAACAAATTGAAAATTAAACACATCCTCTTAATAAAATATATTTAATTCGGATAGTGAATGGCACTGAATTTTGAGAATGATCCACCCTCACAATAATTTTTTCCAAATGATAATTTTGGTAGGAATATTTTTTTAATAAATCTTACCTGGATAGTGTCGATCATTTCTGTTGCCCTGTCATATTTATCCTGAAAAATAATGATCAAGAGTTAGGAAATGATTGGAATGCCCATATGTACCCATGGTTTCCGTTAAACAAAGGCCCAGAATGTAAACATTCGGTTAGACTCAAATATAACATTCTTTACAGCTTACCGATGTAGTCAATGGCCACTGATATATGGCTGATTCTCCACCGCATGGACTATGAAGCCTAAGCTCCATAGCCATATCCTCTTTCGCAAACACTTTCAGTGCACCGTGATTAGTAAATAAAACTAAAACTTTAAAGATCCGTGATTTTTCTGCCCATCCTAATTTTATCAGTCTCTCTCAACATCCTTCTCTTCCTGGACAATTCATTACATCCTGCCGAAGCGTCTCACGTGACGTTAAAAGAGGTCATTGGTCCAAGCGCACTTTAGCTTCCACACTAAATACAGTTAAAGTTAGTTTCACTATCACTTTGGAAAAATAAAACAAAAACAAATCCGAAACCTGAATTAATTAAAAAAAAGAACTTCACACCCAAATCAAACAAATACTAGTAGTTTACGACCGTGTAATTTCATTTGCATATGATTCCGGGTCATTTCAATACCTGCCACATAACTTCCATGCAATTACTTTTCGTTTTAAGAAAAATGCAGAAGCCATAGGAAAAAAAGGCCAAATTTTCCCATAATTCACGATTCTTAATCCAGAACTTTTCCCTTGAGACCAATGGCCCCAGATAATTAACAAGAGTGACCACGGTAAAAGGAATGGAAAATTAATTCGATGGAAGCATAAATTATCTACTCAGTAGCTATAAATCAGGAAAGGACACGATAGACATTTTAAAAAAAGTTTTCTTTTCTGCATAATGACTTACAGAAAGAAGATAAATAGACTTAAGACAAAGTTAAGAACGTAGTATTATTATTCCAAATGTATACTGTATATCATATTCTAGCTCAAATTTTGTTTCGAACATAGCAAATACAACTCTCACTTGAAATAAAAATCATTGTTTTACAAATAACATTACATTTTGTATTCAAAATGTAAAGTGTAATACAGCCATTTTATTTGCAAATAATTTTATCAAAAAGAAACCATGATAACAAAGAACAGAATTTTTCTTGCACTCACTGCTAGTATTTGCCGCACATTTTCATTTTGTTAGATATAAGTCCTTGAAACTCTTTGGACGAAAAATAAATGTACACTTTAAAATGGAAAAACTTGATTTTTTTCATGATAGTGGTAATTTCAATTGCCGGTAGCAACCCCTAAATTTTATTTAAATTTCCCAAAATTTTTACCCATGTGTTTTCTCACCAAAAGGAAGCCTTTGAAAGGGTGTCACGAAAAAAATTTAAAAATTAATTTTTTAGTGTCATATAAGACGCAACCTATTCTACACTGGCCCAACATATCCCAATGTTGACCGTTATAGACTGGCCGTTTTGAGTACGACTCTACGGATCTTTGCCAATCTCACTCAGTGCTGGTAAAATATATTGGCATGATTTTGAAATGTTGCTACACAGTTTTAAAATTGAAATATAGTGTTATAAGGAAGGACGGAGGGATAAATGAATAAGGTTTTGACATATTTTTTAAAAAATCATGTATTTTTTAACGATGATCTAGATCAGCGTTCGCCATTAACTTTTAGAGGCGGGCCTTATGACTTATGATTGAGCTTTTCGCGAGCCGTATACACCATTATATGTATCGTTTATTATTATAAAACGGAAAAAAATATATATACATATATTTTTTTTTCAAAACTACAATTAATATTTGCTTTTTTTTTCCTTCAAATAATTTAAAAAATGACAATTTTCATTAATAGTAAATCAAAGTATAAAAATTATGTGAATCTTTTGTTTCAATTGTTCGTTCGCCACTAACTTTTAGAGGCGGGCCTTATGACTTATGATGGAACTTTTCGCGGGCCGGATACACTATGTATCGTTTATTATTATAGAACGGAAAACTAATATATATATATATATATATATATATATATATATATATATATATTTCAAAACTACAATTAATATTTGCTTTTTCTTTTCCTTCAAATAATTAAAAAAATGACAATTTTTATTAATAGTAAATCAAAGTATAAAAATTATGTGAATCTTTTGTTTCAATTGTTCGTTCGCCACTAACTTTTAGAGGCGGGCCTTATGACTTATGATGGAGCTTTTCGCGGGCCGGATACACCAATATATGTATCGTTTATTATTATAAAACGGAAAACAATTATATATATTTTCAAAACTACAATTAATAATTGCTTTTTTTCCCTTCAAATAATTAAAAAAATGACAATTTTCATTAATAGTAAATCAAAGTATAAAAATTAAGTGAATCTTTTGTTTCAATTGTTCGTTCGCCACTAACTTTTAGAGGCGGGCCTTATGACTTATGATGGAACTTTTCGCGGGCCGGATACACTATGTATCGTTTATTATTATAGAACGGAAAACTAATATATATATATATATATATTTCAAAACTACAATTAATATTTGCTTTTTCTTTTCCTTCAAATAATTAAAAAAATGACAATTTTTATTAATAGTAAATCAAAGTATAAAAATTATGTGAATCTTTTGTTTCAATTGTTCGTTCGCCACTAACTTTTAGAGGCGGGCCTTATGACTTATGATGGAGCTTTTCGCGGGACGGATACACCAATATATGTATCGTTTATTATTATAAAACGGAAAACAAATATATATATATATATATTTTTTTTTTCAAAACTACAATTAATAATTGCTTTTTTTTCCTTCAAATAATTAAAAAAATAACAATTTTCATTAATAGTAAATCAAAGTATAAAAATTAAGTGAATCTTTTGTTTCAATTGTTCGTTCGCCACTAACTTTTAGAGGCGGGCCTTATGACTTATGATGGAGCTTTTCGCGGGCCAAATACACTATGTATCGTTTATTATTATAAAACGGAAAACAAATATATATATATAGATATATTTTTTCAAAACTACAATTAATAATTGCTTTTTTTTCCTTCAAATAATTAAAAAAATGACAATTTTCATTAATAGTAAATCAAAGTATAAAAATTATGTGCATCTTTTGTTTCAATTGTTCGTTCGCCACTAACTTTTAGAGGCGGGCCTTATGACTTATGATGGAGCTTTTCGCGGGCCGGATACACCAATATATGTATCGTTTATTATTATAAAACGGAAAACAAATATATATATATTTTTTTTTTTCAAAACTACAATTAATATTTGCTTTTTTTTTTTTTTTTTTTTTTTAATGATTAAAAAAAAATGACAATTTTCATTATTAATAAATCAAAGTATAAAAATTAAGTGAATCTTTTGTTTCAACATGACAATGCGACTTGGCCTAACTTTTAATAAAAGTATTTAAACTGTACTTCCAGATTACTAAGTTTCAGTTGATATCAAAATTGTGCGACGACATTGGTCGAAATCGTTCAGTTTATTTTATGATAGATGTCCTTTCGGAGTATTTATTACAGTAAATTGTTATAAATTGTCCAAACGAGATTCAGTTAAGTTATTCCTGTGTTTATTCTTGATGAAAACCACCTTACTGAAAGCTTCTTCATATAGTTAATTGGGCACGTAGTGGAGAACTCTGTTCTACATAGTTAACACATACTATTTCGGATAAATTTCAATTATGTAAAAAAACTATATGTATGTAAAAAGCTAGCATAGTTTGTTTTTTTTAAATCTTCTGTGGTGCCGGCGGGCCGTAGAAAAATCTGTCGCGGGCCACGTAGTGGCGAACGCTGCGATGCAGCCTGGACTAGGCAATCTTCATAGAACTCCTGTTTCCAACATTGGCCAATACCGCTGTGCTACCTAGGATTATATTTTCCATGTACAACTAGTTTTTATAAGTTTCCTTTTGAATTTTTCCTTGAGTTTCAATAATAAAAACTTTATCTAAGCTTATGCAACTTGGCTAAGTAAAAATAATGCGCACATGTTTTCGATTGATTTCCACATCTAAATCAATAAATTTTTAACAATACCTCTCCTATCCAGTTTAAAAGTTTATAAATGTTGCCCTTGCATTTCATCATATCTATCAATAACTATTCAACATTACACAAAGAACCTCTTTACATAGTTTTTCGATGTTTTTTTCATTGATTTCTATATCTCTATCAATAAATAGTTACCGTCCTTGAATTTATTTCAAGATAACACATCCATCGTGAAAGTCTCGAAACTACAAAGTGAGTCCGAAAAGTAAGGTGTCTGATGTCATAATAATCACTGTATTATATATTTGCAAATAAATACATCACTGTCCTTCAAAGTAGTTCCCGCCGTCTACAATACACTTCTGACAACGTTCATACAAGTTCTTGAAACTTCGGAAAAAGCCCTCCTTTGAGACTGTCTTAAGTACCTTGGTAACAGCATCTTGAATGTCTGAGATGCTTGAAAATTGGTTTCCCTTCAGTCAGGGCCATCGCTAAGAATTTTGGTGGGGGTGGGGGGGCGTAGACATCCATTTGTCGACTGAAATCAAGGCATGTCCGGTGTAAATGTTGAAAATATAAATTAAGGTGTTAATTAATTGTTAACTAATTTTTATTAATGCAAAATTAACGTATAAATAATTTTTAATTAATATATGAATAATTAATACATAATTAATTATTAATTAATATATGAATAATTAATACATAATTAATTATTAATTAATGTAAAATTAACTGTCAATGCATTTCTTTATTTAATTGTGAATTATTTAATTTAATGTGTAATTAATTTTATTTACTTTTAAATTACCGTCTAAACAATTTTTAATATTTTATGGCATTTTATTAATACGTAATTAATGTCAAATTTCAAGTAAATTCCCATCACATTATAGTTAAAGTTCCTTCAAATTCATTTAATTTTTCATTTCTTTTTAGTAAATTACCCCTTCTTCTCCGAACAAAGGAGATTATTTTTGGAAGCGTTTTTATTTGGGGGTAGGGGGGGGGGGAGAGACATTTATACTTTGCATATATATATACCACAATCTTAAACCAATTCAGTAACCTGAGTAGTACAAGTGCTTCTTTCGATATAATTTTTTTTTAAATTTTCAAATTATATAGTTACGAAAAAAATTAATTAAACGTGTAAAAGTTGTTGGAAATAGCACTTTAACACGGAATTAAATTGATGAAAAATATTGATCAAATAGGTGACTTTTTTATAAAGAATTGTATAAAGGTTGATCAAAAAACAATTTCTGGAAAATTCTTCTTTTTAAATTCTGGCGGACTATTGCTGTTACAGAAAATTCCCTACTCGAAGCACTGCAATTTTTATAATAGATATAATGTCAGGGACATAAGAAACATTCAATTGCACTCTCTCCTCTCTGGCTTTTGAAAAATAAAGTAACATGGAAAAAAAATTAAATTTACAAGAAAAAAATACATAGATATTAATTTATCATTTTGAACAGAACATTAATGCCCCCCCCCCCCCCACAATTATCAACTAACATCCAATTAGGAAATCCAATTCCCATCTTCGAAAAATTAAGGATTAAACAAAAACTTTTGTCACTTTACACCTCCCTGCAAATAATCATGGACACTATAATTGCATTGCAAAAGACAATAATTATTAAAAACGTTTTGTTAATTATTTAATTTTTAAATACTTTTTAACACATTTTCTTAACTAAAAAAGAACAATTTTTGATTTTTCTCGAAAAGTGTAAGAATAGTAAAACTTAATTTTTTTGTAACTTCGAGTATATGTTTTTACCAAAATTGCTGGATTTAATTTCATGATTTTTTTTGTGGTTTCTCACTGATGTGTTGTGGTTTTTCAGAAATAATTTTTGAAAATATTTCTCGTTTTTTGAACAATAATCATTTGCTCAAGAAGGAAAGTATACTTGAAAATGCTAGTTTTTTTTCCTAAGAGGGATTAAAAATGAAATGGATTACTTTAGCATTAAACCAAACTATAATATTTATATGCGGAAAGGTAATTTTTTCGCAACTAATTGAACTTTGAATTTAGTGAAAAAATATTCAGATCTACAAATAAACATGTCATAAATTTTAGCAAAACAATCCAAACTATATAAGGAATAATACCTGTGTTTTTTTGGGAGAAAGTGGGGGGGGGGGGTATTCAAATCGACAACAGTGTTATTCCGATCTTGAGGAAGAGCAAGAGAAACGTCACTGTCAACATGAAATTTCCCAAAACTCACCCCCATATCCCTTACCCACATGTAATGGTTATGATCCTAACTTGAGATTTATTGATCCAATTTGAAATATTTTTAAGTGTATTTAGACTAAAAAATCTTAGTTTATCTGAAAGACAATTTTTCCCAATGTCTAGAGTATAAAGTGGTGAAATCCAGGATAGGTTGGTTGATTTTCAGATTTATTAAGCGCAAGGGCAACACAAAGACCAAACTAAGCCAGAAATCGAGGAAAGGAGTGAAAGCATACTCACAATTTGCAATAGACTGAACCTGGTTGTACCGGACAATGTCGAGTCACAGCTATTTGAGCACGGTAAACATTAAGAATTTTAGATAGTATTATAATAAACCTTTCAATACTTTTCCAAAGATTATTTTGTGGAAATAAATACGATATCACCTTCCAGTTTACATGTGGCATGCAATATTTTGGGAATGCATTTTCAATATATGAAGTACAAGGTGGTCATAAAGAAGCTTTTCCGATATATGGGCCTCTAGCTTCTGTTCCTTTCAACAGATCGAGGTGAGATTTCAGGTATAGTTATTCAGAAGTATGAGCTCGGAATTCTGTGAATTTCAACAAATGGCGCTCACGCGGTTTCGGTTATGGTTACAGACACTCGAAATTTTCAAATGACAACGCCTACTTTTTCTTGTCGCGAAATGGTCAGCGCCTGAGAAAATTCTAGAGAGCGTTGGAACGCTACGTGTATCACAAAAAAACGGAAGCATTATGCACGTACAAAAAAACCCTGTGCGAACGGCCAATTCAAACGCGATTGAAGCGCACGATGGAAATTTGCATTTAACAGAGGCCAAAGTTCACACGAGTGCCATCACAGGCAATTAAATCGGTTTTTTAAGCTGAATATTTGGCGAGCGGCCTTCATTGCTCCGATCGTGTTTTTTGCTGGCCGTTCGCAGATCTGCTTTTTGTGAGTTCATAACGCGTCCGTTTTTTGTGATACAAGTACCGTTTAAACGCTCTTCAGGGTTTTCGATTGCGATGATCATTTTCTGATAGGAAAAAGTGGGCGTTGCCATTCGTAACTATAACCGGCGTAATCGTGAGCGCCATTTTTCTGAAATTCACAGAATTCCGACCTTATACCTCTGAATAACTGAAATCCTGAAACTGATTGACTGAATATACCTGAAATCTCATCTCGATCTGTTGAACGAGACTGCCGCTAGAGGTCCATATATCGGCAAAGTTTCTTTATGACCATCCTGTTTATAACATCATTTATGGAGAATGGAGTTCTACTTGACATTAATTGCAATAACTTGCATAATGCGGGTCAATTTTCATATACAAAAATTTAGGGTTTTTTGAAATTTCGTATAAAACCATTAGCTCATATGACGTACATTACACACTTTGTGTATTTGACGTTTAATGGGTATGTCATAGTTTTTGAGGCGTTATCTGACGTACCACAAATACAAGTATATCATCTACTGTAACACATCAAAGTTATCTAATGTCAGTGAAGATATCAATGATTAGATTATTTTAATGTTCCCGTCAAAAAGGATATACTTACTCCAAATCAAAATTGCAAACCGTCAACTTAGGCTGCATTGTGATCACAATTTCGTAATACTAATGATGATTTTAATTATTTGTTCTTTTTTCCATTCAATATGTTTTGAAACATCTGTCACTAGGCATTTTTAAAAGAACTGATGAAATTTCAGAAATAATTATTTTCTAAAATTTTTGACGGGGTGAGATAATGAAGATATTTATATGGTAATATATGCGTTCGCAGTCCATCATTGTAGACGACAAAAAAGACACCGACTCCCCTACAATAGACTTCTAGTGTAAAAATGCCGATTCCTCACACTCGGGTCACTCTGCATTCCGATATTTGTAATATTTTATTTTTTTCCATTCAATTCGATTTTATTGTGGATCGACTTTAAAAAAAAAAAGATCTCCCTAAAATTTAGAAAATTTGCCGACTGTCCAACTTTCTAAAACTTGGGGGGGGGGGGGGCGAGTCGCCCCCTACGCCCCCCGTTCGCGTCGTCCTTGCCTTCAGTGCCAATTTCAGTTGTGGAAAGAGGAAAAAATCTGCTGGCGCTAGATCAGGGGAATAAGGAGGGTGTAATACTAGTCGAGAAATTTCGAGGGTTTGAAAAGGACTCAGTACCCTAACAATAAAAAAAATCGTTTTGGGGTTTTTATTTCATGTTTTTCTATATTTCTTCGCCTTTCTATTAATGTATTACTTTTGTTTGTACTCAAATTAGTATTATGTTATATTTTGTTTTAAAAATTGAAACTTTCAATATTAACTATGTACGACTTTTACCTTTAACTTTGATTTTCTCTAAACGTTATATTTTAAACTTCAGTGTACCTTTCCTAACAAACTAGTAGAGATATACTAATAATTTTTTTTATTACATTGTAGTACATAACCTACAAATTTAACGAAGATTAAAAAATTTCCAGTTATTTTCTTAATTATTTTTTAAATATCAAATATTTGTAAAAAAAAAAGGGGGGGGGGGTTCGAAAAATTTGGAAAATTGATAAAAAGTTAACAAGAAAAATTCTGATGATTTTTTACTAAACTTTAACCTCAGTTTAATCTATTGATTATGTACTACAATTTTATAAAAAAAAAATATTTGTATATCTCTACTAGTTACTTAGAAAAGGAACATTAAGGTGTACGTATACCCTACAATTCACGAAAATCGATAAGAATATTAATTTTTTTGTTAATATATAATATTTTCTGATACTTTAGCTTTCAAACAATACTAAACGTGTGAAAATATCCTTAATAGTTTTTAAGTTACAATCAATTATAGGTAGGTACTTCCCCTGTTAGATACCACGTTTTTAAAACTTGAAACCTATTTTCTGACGAAATGTATTTTGATTATGTCACGCTTTATTCAAACAACGATAATTCAACAACAAAATGTTCAATTATAATTTTTTTATATCATAGTAATCTACATAATATGCTAGATGTTTTGAAACTCAATTATATAAAATTGGTTGAGAAATTGATTTTTTAGGGATTTTTAAAACTTAGAATTCTTTGAAAATATGGATTTTTTTCATGTTTTCACACAAAATAAACTGTAAAACAAAAACTCTTCTATATAAGAAACTTAATTGAGTTTCAAAACATTAAGAATAATATTTCGAATGGTTTCCAAGTAGAATTGCGTTTCTAAGTAAATTAGAATTTGATATATCATTGTTTGAAAAAGGTACTAATTATCTAATTAAAGCTTAATTAACAAATTAACAATTGCCGAAATTTGAATTTTTTTTATGAAATTATTTTAATCATATACTTTCTAACTAATGTAAAAAATAATTGGATTTTTAAACTCAGAATTAAAAAAAAAATGTTCTAGGGTATACATACACCTTAAAGTTTAAAATATCACGTTTAGAGAAAATCAAATTTAAAGATAAAAAGCTTATATAGTTAACATTGATAATTTTCTTTTTTAAAACAAAATATAATGTACTTCTAATTTGACTAGAAGCAAAAGTAATATATCAATGGAAAGGGTAAAATACATAAAGTAACATGAAATAAAAATCTGACAATTGATTTATTTTTACTTTCAATTACGCATATGTATAGGGTGATGAAAGTATAGCATTCAGTAAAAAAAATGCGATTTTTTTTTTTTTTTTGTTGCATTTCTCCACGTTTTGGAACACCCTTATTTAAAAAAAGTTATCTAGAAAAAATGTCTGTCTGTATGTGTGTCTGTGGTCAGCATAGCTCCCGAATAAATTGACCTACGATGTTCGAATTTGGTATGCGGGTTGCTGGTAGCCATGGGACCTGGCATTAAGGTTCTCGTCAAAATCGCGCATGCGCATAAGGTAGCTGCTATTGAAAAAGTCATGTTTTTCAATGATTGCTAAAAAACGGCTCCAACGATTTTGATAAAAATCGCTGCTTTAATGCCTCTTAAGGTGTTCTAAACATCCCCCCTCGGAAATTCCCGTAAAAATGCTTGAATGGCGTAAAAAGTTAAAAAACGAATGCCTTCAACACAGAGTTCTCTTTCCTTGAGCATACCTCATCAAAGATCGTTTTTTAATCTCCCCTCAGTGTCACTTATAATAAAGGATAACATAAGGATTATCGAAAAGTACATCGCCAAATTCACAATTTTGGCAATTTTTTTTTTTTTTTTTTTTTTTTTTTTTTTTTTTAAGATCCATACAAGTATTATTGTAAAAAATAATATCGCCATACTGGCCAGTAAATGAAAGTTGTGCGGTATTCCACACCCCCTTGTTAAGTTACTGAATTCCTTGAAGTGACATTCACAAGTATTCTCAAGGAGAGGTCAGATGGAATGAAGATGAAATAAAATCCGTGATGCGAGACTGCAGCGAAGTGTATCGCAGTGAAAGAAGGCAAGCTTCGCCGATACGTAAGTGCTGCCATCTCGCGGATTTTCGAAGTTGAGAGCACAAAACTTTCGCCAAATTGCTCCGATTTCCAGACATGCGCAGAGCTTTGTTCTTACTTTGGCGATCGTGCTTTTTAAACAAACAAATAAGAACATCAGATTTATTTCGTCGAATTCGTGGGAGATTTAAATAGCAGAACAAAAATGAAGGGTTCTACTTTGCAAAGTAACATATTATTTATTCAAGTTTGTTCAAATTGTTCGCTTTTGTGCTCAATAAATTTCGGTTATGTTTTGAAGATTATAGAATTTTCGTAAGAGAATTTTAACACGACATTTTTTGCAGTGTTGATGGTTGTGATGAAACTTGATGGTTAGTGTTCTTAATCGTTTGTTTTTATTTTTTCGTCTCATTCAGCAGGCTAGTTTTTATGTTAAATATAGTTTTTTTTTTTTCATGAACTTTTCTTTTTTTATTACTCTGACATCACTTGAAAGAATGTTTATCATTTGTTAGTTGCATAAATGCACGCAATTATTATGTGTTTATTATGATTTTTTGAAATTTGACGCCAATCTCAATTACCATTGCGGTTTTTTATTTTATGAATTAATAAAGATAAATGATTATTGTCAACTGTTAGTAAATTCTTCTAAACTAGTACATGCTAAATGATATTGGTTTTTGTAGTTGCAAGTCATTTTTAAATTCTTGCACTCAATAACTAGATATCTAGATATTTTTTAATTTCCTAATGTACTGCTTCGAACAATGCATGGAAACCTTATCGAAATCATTTTCTTCTAGAATGTGTTTCAATAATTTTGTAATTAGTAATTTTGTTAATTCTTGATATTCATATTTCTTACTAAAACTTACTAAAAGTTCACCAATATTGGAATATGCTGTAAAAACCCCAAATCTAATATTAGGATTCGCATTGCATTACAGGATGGAACTTTTGCTGTAGTGGTTCAATATAATATTAATATTGTTTAAAAAAGTATTCAATTATTTTAGTTAAAAATATAAATCAACAAAAATTTGGTTGGGTGTGTAAATTTTTTAAGTGAAAGTTTAATGAGCTAGGCAGATTTGTTCTTTTTTTGGATAAAAGATTTCTGGGAAACCATAAAATGTAATCGCCAAGTGAAACCAAAAAGAGCGATAAGCTTCCCAATGTAGAAACCCTGCAATGACGTCATGTGCTCTCAACTATTTTACATTATCTCTATGGAAGCTTGCCATCTTTAACCCGAAGGGTTATTATAATATCTTTGGTGAAGCATATATGTGACATCAGAAGGCGTACTCAGTCTAGGGTTGCCATTTTAGTGGAGCGTTTAATCAGAATCAGAATTAAACATAACGAATTTCGAAAAATGCTTTTATTACAGTTATCCAAAAACTTTAGAAAAATAATTTAAATATTTTCGCTGAAAAATAAATCTATACCCAAATAGTATCTAGTTAAGGGCAAAACGTAAAAGGAAAATCTGACACATGCGAACACAAATCTGACATTTTCTGTGCATGTATCCAGCATTGAATTCTGTATCTTACTCGTCATTTTAATCAGGTTTTTAAAATATTCGATCTTCTTAGTTTCTTTTTCATCTAAAACTAATTGCATGGCCCCGCGTTGCGGAGAGCCGTCATTGGTGTATAGGTCTCAGTTTTTGGTGCTTCGCTCGCTGAAAGGTTTATTGCTACGCAAAATTAGATGGCCAGAACTACTTTTGTTGAACATTTCAGTTTTCGCTTTGCTAAAAAAAATTAATTAGAAACTAATTAAAATGTTAACATTCTGTTTGCCAAAAGTCCAAATAGAAGGCCAAACTTATGTTAAAATTTCATAACTGTATGCCTATTAGAAGTCACTTTGTAAAAAAATTAATATAAAAACTAATTACAATTTAAAAAATTTTTTTTTGTCGAAAGTCCAACTAGTAGGCCAAAACTACTTACGTTAAAAAAATCAGAGCTCTATTTCTATCAGAAGTCGCTTTGTAAAAAAAAAACTTAAAATTAATTAAAAAAACTAATTAAAATTTTAACATTATGTTTACTAAATATCCAATTAGAAGGCATCCACTTGATGTTTGTGTGGTTACCGCTCTGGTCTCGCATGCGAAAGGTGTCGGGTTCGAATCCCGAGTTAGGCATGGATGTACGTTGTGGTTCGGAATCCGCGTTAAGCTGTATGTCCCAATCTGATTAACCGTCACTGAGCATTAAAATAGGTCGTTGAGTGTACAAACTAAACCAAATCCGATTAGAAGGCCAAAACTACTTACGCTGAAAATTTTAGAGCAATACGCTAATTTGAAGTTACTTTTAAATTAATTAAAAAAAACTAATTAAAATTATAACTTTCTGTTGGTCACAAACACAATTAAAAACCATAACTACTTGTTTTTAAAATTTCAAAGCCCTATGCATAATGAAAGGCACTTTCTATAAGACCAGAAGGATAGAGTCACACACACAGACTTCGTTTTATCTTTACAGATAGTGGCCGACCAAACAGTATTGTGGTTAGCGAGCTAGCTTCTAGACCACGAGGTTGCGGGTTCGAGTACCGTGTAAGGCATGGGGGTTTGTAAATGTATGTTGGCTTGTCAAATGACGAATGTTTCGGTGCATTATAGCCCTCGTGTTGCTGACAGCGCCAGATAATCTAAAAACAACCAACAACAACTAATATTCTAATATATTATAGACTATCCATTATAGATAGTGTCCAGTTATAGATATATCCAACTATCCATTATAGATAGTGTTCTGATTTCTCAACAACTCATTTTTAAAAAATTAAATTTCTACTTTTTTTATACTTTCTGTTTATACATATTCGATTAGAAATTCGCAGTTCTTGAACGTAAGTATTCTGTAAAAATAAAAACAAGTACTTTTACTTACACTTTTAAAATTTGCTAAGTTTGAAAGGCTCATAGTCTTCGATACATGAAAAAATATTAATGTGTGGATATTTTTTTTATCTTTTAGCCATTCATACTTCATAGTTGTGTTATCTTTTTCTTTTATCATCTTTGCCGACCAAACGGTATAGTGGTTAGCGTGCTAGCTTCTAGACCGCGAGTTTGCGTGTTCGAGTCCCGTGTTAGGCATGGATGTTTGTAAATGTATGTTGGCTTGTCTAATGACGAATGTTTCGGCGCATTCTGTCCCTCGTGTTGCTGACGGCGCCAGATAATCTGAATACAACTTTTATCATCTTTCTATTTTGCTGTGTTATTTCTTTCTTACTCAACCCCTTTTCTTAGAATCTATGAAACTGTTTTGGAGGCTCGTCCTTTCACCCCCTATGTGACAACGATCGTCTGGAGAAATATATTAAATAATTATTTTTCTTATATTTTGTTAATAAAAATTTGGTTTTCAATTTGATTAGTTCATAAAATGACTATCGATTTATCATCATAATTTTCTATACAACTAAACCTCAAGTCTACAAAAAATACTTTCTGAAAAATGTTTTAATTTTGATAACTTACTTTTGTATTACTTTGAGTGCCGATTCTAAAAATATAATAATTTTTACCTTCATCAATTTCCTGTACTGGGTAACATAACTCAAATCAACATATTTAGATATTTTATAATATTTATTTTAGTACCTCATGCTTTACATTTATATCCTAGCTCTTTAATAATTTAAATGATAAAAGAGCTTACGAAAAAGGTTAAAAATCCTTTTAGTAGTATTTCTTCCATCTAAAAATTACTTTCTACCTTTTTTCTTGTTAATCGGAAGAGGATCGTTAGAGTTTCGACATCAATTCAATATGTTCATGGTTGGTTGTATTCAGATTATCTATTATATTATTTTTAATTTTATTTTTCTTAAAAACTAGACTAATGTATGTCGAAGGTGTTTTATTGTATTCATAAAGTATCAAATTCCTGTCAATCTAGATCCTCCTGAGACCCCGAGTACATTTAAATGCACATCGGATTTTGGGCGCGTAATTTTTCTTTGTTTGATATAGCCGAATTCAGTCCTACAGCTGATGATAGTTCCACCGATTGTGACGAAGTAGATCCTGTAAAGAAACGGCAAAAAACAATTCCTCTGCCAGTAGAGGCGTCACGAAAAGTTGGTGCGACGCACATGCCAGCAATGGACACTAACAAGGAGACCTTACGGTCTCGGAAATTCAGATCGGGATGAAATTCGGCAGATTGATAGTATACCTTAAGAGTATCCACACTGTAAAGCAATAAAGCGCACTAGCCAGAAGATTCCGAGAAAACAAGCTCTAAAGTATTACTTGCAGCTTATATACTAGTAGAGATCTTTACTCTGCAACTGCCCGGTGGCTAAATGGTCAGCGTGCTGGGTTCCTGTACTTGCGATCCAGGTTCGATACCTCGTGAGGTAGGGTTTTTTTTTCCAATATATTTTAAAGTGTCTGTTACAGCTAATTGAAATTTGAATGAACGATAATACTTTATTTTTAAATACGTAATGTATTTTTAATAGAGAAAATAGAGATACATTTAATAGATATAAATTAAAATTCTAATTACCACGGCAACAAAATTAGGGTAGGACTTAATTTATCTATGGATTTTGACATAAAGTTTTTATTTATCAATTATTTATTTATATACATACACCAGAATGACACTTATCATAAAAACATGGAAAACAAAAACTGTTTTGACATCTTGCACAATTTATAAAGGAAGATTATTTACAGAAACAACCTTTTTGTAAAAGATTCGTTGGAAAACATACTTCATTAACATTCATGAAAATATATCTTTCAACAGAAAACTTGGAAGCATATCAGGCATACCGGATCATTTTATTAAAAATTGATGATGACAGTTGATGATAGACTATTGATTGTATTTTTATGCAGTCTTCACGGGTATTATTTCTCTATTATTTTTAACCAGATACGCGCAATTTTGTATACGCTTTAATAGATTTTTACCTGTCTATAAAAATAGACTTCGCAAAGTGCCTTTAGGGTTTTGAAAATTTCTGACTACCTGCTTGTGTACAATAGGACAGCATTCATACTCTTCCATATAGAAACTGGTTCTTCATGTTTTTTGTGAAAATCACTTACTTCTCTACATCTTATAATATCTCAAAATTTATGATCACTTGTTTGTGAAAATAGTAAATAGAGTTTTAATGTACCTTCATTAAAAATACATTACGTATTTAAAAATAAAGTATTATCTTTTATTCAAATTTCAATTAGCTGTAACAGTCACTTTATAAATTGAAAGAGAAAAAAAAAAAACTACTTCACGAGGTATCGAACCCGGATCGCCCGTACGGGAACCCATCGCGCTGATCACTTAGCCACCGGGAGTTGCGAATCAAAAATCCTAACTAGTATCTAAGCTACGCCTAACACTTTAAAGCCTATTTTCTCGGAATCTTCTGGCTAGTGCACTTTATTACTTTACAGTGTGGATACCCTTAAGGTATACTATCAATCTGCCAAATTTCATCCCGATCTGATTTTCCGAGACCGTAAGGTCTCCTTGTAAGACTTTTTCCTCACGTTGTCGGATGTCTGGATGTTCAGCGCAAACAAAAAAATTTTGTACTAACTGTAAAGTATTTTTATGTATCAAGTCCTCACGAAATTGTTTTGCAGCCTTTCATGATTAAATTTCACATCTGAACGATGAGGAATTTTCATGTTTTTTGGTTTTATTTTTAAATAGAAGTTGAGAAAAAACCATGAAAAACAATACCATTCTTTCAAAAATTTAAACTCGGATAGATAGTTAAAAAAAATATTTAGTTTTTCACTTTGCGATTTGGAGGGAAAAAGCTACTTTTGCGAGTGACGTCAATGCGCAGATGATGAACCAGTCTAAAACCTGTTTTAGACGAGGAGGGAGTGAGGTTCCTCCTCGGATTTTCGACGCAATCTATGCGTAACTACGTCACGGTTTTTTATGCGCTTTTTGTCAAGTGACTTTTGATTTGATTTCAGCTTATTTCAAACTCGATTTTCAATTAATTGAAAGCATAGAGATAAAAAATAATTGCATAGTTCAAATATATTCGTTGGTTGGTTGTATTCAGATTATCTGAAATCGTCAGCAACACGAGGGCTATAATGCGCCGAAACATTCGTCATTAGACAAGCCAATATACATTTACAAGTACCCATACCTAACACGGGACTCGAACCTGCAACCTTGCGGTCTAGAAGCTAGCACGCTAACCACTATACCGTTTGGTTGGCCAATATGTTCATGACACTCTTTCAAATGAACTGGAAGCCCAAAATAAAGAAGCATACTCATTTTCATTATGCAATAATACTGCATGTAGACTTCTTTGACGAATAAATAAAATTCCTCTTTCGTAATATTTGTATTGCATACTGAAAGATGTCATGAGATCTGGAACACCTTTGCATTAAACTAGGGGTGTGGAACATCACACAACTTTCAAGTACACTATAATAATGGTCACTGCATTAAAATTTGATGTGTGGTGTTAATTACCATTTTCATATTTTCAGTTATTTAAATAAAAAAGGACAGTTTGGTGATATTTTTGGCAATAATTTTTACATGGTCAAAAAAAGACCAGAATGTCGAAATTGGCGATGTTATTAGATAGACATTATGTATTACTTTCTTCTGCGTGAAACAGATAAAAATCAATCTTTGATGGATGATGCTCAACTGCAAACTCTGTGTTGAAGGCACACGTTTTTCAACTTTTTACTCTTTTATCGCATTTCTACGGGAATTTCGGAGGTGGGGAAGTTTAGGACACCTTAAGAGGCATTAAAAAAGAGATTATAAACAAAATCGCTAGAGCAGTTTTTTAGCAATTGCTGAAAACATGATTTTATCATGATTTCAACCTTATGTATGCATGCGCGATTTTGACGCAAACCTTTATGGTAGGTCCAATGGCCACCACCAACCCGCACACCAAATCTGAGCATTGTTGGTTAAGGGGCTCCAGTACCGAAATTTCTTCAAAAATCCCAAATTTTTTTTCTGATTTTAAAAAATAGTTCATACATTCCTGAAGAGAATGATGTTTTTATCTTATTCCTCCGATGATTAGAACGCCACAAAATTACCTGTGATATAAACATCACTAATGGGCGTAACACATTGAAGCGTCTGTTTAAAGTGCGTTTTTCGAGAACTAGTGTTTTTCACAGATGTTGCATATTGAAATCGATATATCTCCAGAACCATTAACAATTGGCTATTCAAATTTTTGTAGCCTTTAATTTATATAGTTTTAAATATTTGTCGTCACAGAATTTTATTTTTTTAATTCTGTTTTAAAATATAACATTTAGCGTAAAAGATAACATAAAAAAAGCAAAATTTCAATATTTTAACTTTGAGAATTTCTTAAATTTTTTTTAATTCACATATCAAAATTTTGTGAAGACAAAGTTTTCTTTATATAATTATATATATTATTATTAGGTAACTTTCACTTTGAAAAAAAATTTATTTTTTCTTGATTTATATCAAAATACTCAAACATCAATTATTATGGATTTTTCTTGGTTTTAAATTTTTTTTAAATAACTAAACACAATATTTAAAAAAACATTTTCTCAAAGATATATAAATAGTATCTCATACATAAAATAAATATTTGACATAAAAATGTACATAAATAAAGTTTTTTTTTTATTTTAGGTACCGGACCCCCTTAATTTGTTTGGGAGTTGCGCTAACCACGTACTCAGACACAGAGATTTTTCCTATACCACTTTCTTTTAAATCAGGATGTTCCAAATGCAAAAAAAAAAATTTAAAAAAAAAAAAAAAAAAAACGAATGCTATAGTACCCTCTGTATAGTACCCTGTATAAATACCCTCTGTATAGTACCCTGTATAAATACCCTCTGTATAGTACCCTGTATAAATACCCTCTGTATAGTACCCTGTATAAATACCCTCTGTAAACATATGGGTAATTGAAAGTAACAAGTTCATCTTCTTGAGAGAAAAATGGAACAAACATTTTTCTCTACTCCAAAAGCAGAAAAATTACTTTCTAGGGCAGGGTCGGCAGATCGCGGTTCTTCTCATAGATATTTGCGATTCTTCGAGTTGTAAATAACTTAAGGTATACATATACGTTGGACAATTTTTTTTTTTATTTCTTATGCCAGAGTGTCAAATTTTTGTGAGAATTACAAGAGTAAAAAATGTAATGTATTTGCAGTAACAAAAAGTAAAAAAATAAAATATTTATTTAATTAATTGAATTTTAATTCACTAATTAAGGCTTAATTGCAACGATGATAAAATAATACCTAATTAATTTTGAAACAAATTTCTTACTGAAAATTAAAGACAGGGTATTGATACATGGGCCCAAGCAAAATATAATGCATAACTAAAATATTTTTAAAATTTTATTATTTAACATGAAAAATACTAGAAAAAATAAAAAATTTCCACAAATAAAAATATTCTAAAATACATAAAAAAATCTATTTTTTACCAAAATTTTTGTAAACAGGTAGAGCCTATGCTCTGAAATGTTATCTAAATTATACAGTTTAAATTTTAAAAATCAGTTAATTAACTCTTAAGATATCACCGTTGGAGTACATTCACTCAACAATGAACAATGGTTCTCCAGAAAATGAGTTCAAAGTTTTCGACATTTTCTTTTTTCCAATATGTTTTAAACGTCGACCTTTACGAAATTGCATGTAATTGAAAAAGTATTTTAACTATAAGAAAGTTATTGGTATAATTTTAAAGATAATGAATTGGAGAACATTTTAGAATGAAAAAACAAAAATGCCTGTTTGGGTCAATTTTTGCAATTCCCAACGTATATGTATACCTTAATATAAAGATGAAGCAATAATGATAAAATATTAGTGCATTGTTTGTATAAGCTCATTATATATTTACTGCATAACCTAGAAAGCCGATAAATAAGAAAAACACAGTGAAACATAGAGATGAATAGGGTGGACTATAGTAACACAATTCTCAAATACAAACTTAAAGTCAGCATCCACAGCACCCCCTGGAATCTTCTCAGACGAAATACGGAATAATCAGAATGTGGGTTCACCATGTGTCAGAGTCTCAGTTGCATCAAGCTTTTGTTGATGTTCGTTGTTCTCTCTTCTCTGATTGAGGTAGGTAACACATTTTACTGTAAACTTTTGACGGTTGCGCTCTTCATTAAAACGCCTTTTGTCTTTGCTTTTGACATACGATATCGAAAAACATGGATTTGACCTCTCCAAAAGAAAGATAAAAATTGACGACGAAAATCGTGAAAATAAGAAAGAATGGGTTGAATGGCATGCCTTCATTCCAAACAAAAATGTACTATGGACTTGTATCATACGTTATGATTTTTATACCATTTCATATTATACTTTTATACATTTTATACTATGAAAATGGTATATTTTTTACTTTCAATTACCCATATCCAATAGGGTAATGAAAGTATAGCATTCAGTCCAAGAAAAAAAATTAAAAAAAAAAAAAAAAAAAAAATCGATTTTTTTTTCTTCTTTTTTTTTTTTCCACGTTTTGGAATATTCTGATTTCAAAAAAGTGATCTAGAAAAAATGTCTGTGTGTATGTATGTACGTGGTCAGCATAACTGTCAAACAAATTGACCTACGATGTTCAAATTTGGTGTGCGGGTGTGTGGTGGGACAATTACCTACCATTAGGTTTTCGTCAAAATCGCACATGCGCATGAGGTAGCTGCCATTTAAAAAAACATGTTTTTCAGTAATTTCTAAAAAACGGCTCTAACAATTTTGTTCAAAATTGCTGTGGTAATGCCAAACATCCCCACCTCCAAAATTCCCTTAAAAATGCTTTAATGGCGAAAAAGTTGAAAAACAAATGCCTTTACACTGTTAAAAATTTTGTTCCACCTTGCACCAAAAATTGGTTCCCATTTAGCTGCCACCAACATTTGGTGCTTAGTTTCACGATTTAATGGTGCAACCTCGGACCATAAGCACCACTAAATCGCGAAAATAAGCACCAAATGTTGGTGGCAGCTAAATGGGAACCAAATTTTGGTGCATGGTGGACAAATTTTTTTAACAGTGTAACACAGAGTTCTCTTTCCTTGAGTATACCTCATTAACGATCGTTTTTTCTTCTCCCCTCAGTTTCACTTATAATAAAGGATAATACAAGGATTATCGAAAAGTGTATATATATATATATATATATATATATATATATATATATATATATATATATATATATATATATATATAATAATTAATTCTTTCTTGGATTGAATTTATATGAAACAATGTATTATTGGAAATCTATAAATATGTTTTTAAGACCACATAAAAAATTACGTTGCTCTTAAGAATATAAAACTCGTTCCTATTACATTTTTCGTTTGTTAACAAACTATACGAGAGCCAATTTTTAATATTTTTCTAGTAATTTGCATTCCAAAAAACTACAAAAAAAAACCTAGTTTATTTATTAAACAATGTTTTTTACTGAAAAATCTCCTAGATGGCACCACCATATATTATTTGTCTGTGGAATAATGAATTCCTTATTAGCAAATATTAAAATACATTACAAATCCAACCACTAGATAGCAGCACTACATATTTATGGTCTCTGTGTTATGACGGTCTCGGTTAATTTATGACCCAAATGTTTTTATTTGTGAAATGAAAGAAATTCCTTATATAAAATAAAAGAAATACAAATCTAATGATTTTTTTTATCAAGAAACTTGAAAAAATAGGGGGATAAGTGCAAATAATTTGATAAAAAAATCATTTTTAAACTTCGAAAACGTCATTTGAATAAATGTCCCCAGCGAATATCAAGCGCAATCATTTGTATGCGACAATTTTTTCATTTTCTTTTCAAATTTTAGCTAATTACTAACTCTGAATATTCTATAATAGTAAAAAACAAACTTTTTTGCAAAAACTAATCTTGTTTTTCATTTATTTACCTTTTTTCACGTCAAAACCATAACCATCCAACATAAACAGCTTAACTTCTCACATTTTAGTGCGAAATTAGTAATTCACACGTTATTACGTCAAAGAAAGTGAGCAACATTTTAATTTTCACATTAAAATCTATTGATATTTAGTCTTAATTTCGTGCGTGCGTACATATATTACGCATTATTTCGGCGACGGTCCGTTTTAATATGTTGATATTAAACTGCTGACGTTAATGAGTACATTGACATGTGACTTTATATATTGTTATGAATTTTTCCACTGAGGCAATGATGGCACAGTTTTTTACGGTATAAAAATATTTATTCTCTCTTCAGAAAACTCACAAAATTTATTCAAAGGCAATGGTCACTCTCAAGCTTCAACACAAGCTTCAGCAAAAACAACTTCGACTACAGAGATTATACAAGCTCACTCCAATAGGTAAACAAAGCGATAAGCTTTCATCGAAGTCCGAAGTCAATCTGAAAACTTTCCCGATCTCCAGTCTTATTTATACTTGGCGCGAGAGACCATTCGCGAAATTTCCAGACAATTCGTCGGAAAAGAAACATCTCGAAATTTCTCGATTGCTTTAGGTGTTGCCACCTTTTTCTAACTTGTAATATCGCTGTTAATAACTAAGATAAAATAAATTACAATAGAATTTTAAAATAATACTTCACTATTTACACTATATACAGACAATTTGTGCAACAATATGATCGCACATGGTCCTCGTATTCAGTTTAGTCTAATCTCTACACGATGTAGAAAGGAAATTCATCATTCCATAATTTCCGTTCATCATTCGGATCATTTCGTGACGTCTCCGGAATGATCACCATCATCGAAATGACGTTAATGACAACTTTTCTATTAATTTTTTATACTATTTCGAGTTTTTTATGATTTTTAGATAAAAAGAAAAGGCTTCAGAATTTGAACAAAATCCACTAATTTAAAAATTCGTTAGCCTTTTATTATGTGTTCGAAATCGCGGTAATTAAAATGGCAAAAGTCATAAGAAATATTGCCTTACTCATTAAATAATGTTATAATTCTATTAAAATCTTTAAAAAAAATTAGTAATAAGAAATAAAAGTAGACAAATTTCTTTATGAAGCAATATTTATTTACCATCTCATCACTTTTGTCTTAATTACAGCAAAAAAAGGGAAAAAAATACCTTCTTTTAGAATTTTCTGTGCAAACTTTGAATTCCTACAGAAAATAAGTTTACTGAAAAAATAATGAATAACAAACTTGTTTGCATGAAGTTTCCAAAATCAAAGTCTTGATGAGCCATATTTTCCAATTTCGTGATTTTGACTCTTAAGGGGGTGCGGTACCGAAAATAAAAAAAACTTTATTTATGTACATTTTTACGTCAAAAATTTATTTTATGTATGAGATACTATTTATATATCTTTGAGAAAATGTTTTTTTAAATATTGTGTTTTGTTATTTAAAAAAAATTTAAAAACCAAGAAAAATCCATAATAATTGATGTTTGCGTATTTTGATATAAGTCAAGAAAAAATAAAAAAAAATTCAAAGTGAAAGCTTTCTGTAATACATAATTATATAAAGAAAATTTTGTCTTTACAGAATTTGATAGGTGAAATAAAAAAAATTAAAAAAAAATTCTCAAAGTTAAAATATTGAAATTTTTGCTTTTTTTAATGTTATCTTTTACGCTAAAAATTATATTTTTAAACAGAATTAAAAAAATAAAATTCTGTGAAGACAAAATATTTAAAACTATATAAATTAAATGCTCCAAAAATTTGAATAGCCAATTGTTAATGGTTCTGGAGATTATCGATTTGAATATGCAACATCTGTGAAAAACACTAGTGCTCGAAAAACGCACTTTAAACAGACGCTTCAAGGTGTTACGCCCATTAGTGATGTTTAAATCACAGGTAATTTTGTGGCGTTCTAATCACCGGAGAAATAAGATAAAAACATCATTCTCTTCAGGAATGTATGAACTACTTTTTAAAATCAGAAAAAAAAATTGGGATTTTTGAAGAAATTTCGGTACCATACCCCCTTAAGTCATCGACCACATTTTAAAGCCGTATTTACATCCAACTTTAAAATCCTATAAATTAATTTTCATTGTACGTATAAAACAATTTCACAGATTGTGTTGCTAAATATATTTAATTATACTAATTGTGTATCAATAATTAAAAAAAAAATTAAGACAGTTTAAATTTTTAGAGGAAAATCCTAAATAAATAATAATTCATTCTTTCTTGGATTAAATTTATATCAAACAAATTATTGGAAATCTATAAATTTGTTTTCAGACTATATAAAAAAAATGGCATTGCTCGGAAATACAAAAAACTTGAACATATTAGATCTTCGATTTATTATGAAATTGTACGTACAATTTTTTCATAAAACTGAAATTTACTGAACAATGGTTTTTACTGAACAATCTCCCAGATGGCACCACCATATATTATTTGTCTGTGAAATATTGAATATAATTGATATTTGGGTCTGTGTCGTAAATATTAAAGTACATTACAAATCCAACCATTAGATGGCACCCTATATATTTACAGTCTTGAATTACGGGAACTTGACAGTCATTGACCAGATTTAAAAGGTGCATTTGCATCCAACTTCAGTATCCTCTATAAAGTACTTATTTTTTAACGTGTATATATATAAAAAAAAAAGTGACAGAATTTGTTGCTAGATATTTTTAATCGCTTGAGTTCCAGGGGGGGTTGAGAAAACACTGTCGAAGAATCCCAAACAGAGCAATCGTGCTTTCTCTAAATAAGTAGAAGACCCAAGCAGCGCGATAGCTCATTTTGTATTTTATGTCGACAAATCCCAAGCGGCGCTATACCGCTTCATTTATTTTATGTTTTGCACTTACAAAATGTGTTAACACTAGATTGCCTAAGCAAGTCACTTTGACTACTTTTGAATTTCAATTAAAAAAATAATTATTTAAATAATGACACAGCTTCTTATAATTTTGTGACTTTTTCTACAACATATAAATGGGTTAATTAATCATTGTTGTTGCCCCCCCCCCCTCCTTCACTTCCGGTGTATATATATATGTGTGTTATACTTATATTGCCGAAAAGCAGTAATTTTGACTGCTTGGAAAAGGCCAGTTCGGCTCTGGATTGGAATAACATGATAACATACAAGGTCATGATAAATTGTCGATTTCGACATATACTTGATAAGTTGCAGTTGTTCAATAAATAAAGTTATTATTATTGTTATTCGTACTTGTTATTCAGATCTTTGTGCCAGGCCTGGCCATGCGCTTTGTTCCCTTTGAACGCGCTGTAACGTAATTCAGATGGGAAGGAGGATCACTGAGTGTATGATCTCATACTGTAATCGATACGGCTGCGCATGTGTCGACTTTGGTCAGGCCTGCTTTACGCACTGCCAGTCGTTCTAACACTTTGTTCAGTTGATTTCTTCCCGCCCTAAGTTCATAAAAGAAATGTCCAACAGAAGAGAACTATTAGAAAAGCTAAGAGAGATAGGTGAAGAGTGTTCCGATATAGAATCAAATACAACATATTCTACCAAACGAAAAATTTGTCAAATACGACTTTGCCACAATAACAAAACAAATAATATTTGTCAAAAATGTAAAAAGTATGTTTGCGGAAGATGTACATCCAAAAAGATTTGCACTTTCATTTGCTTAAAATGTCCAGATAATGTATAAATTATTTTTTTTTCGAACTGAAATACATTTTTTTTATTGTTAATACTTATTAATAACTTGTTATATGACTGTAAGTGATATAAAATATATTAAAAATTACTGTTAAACAAATTTCTTTGCGCATTAGTTATATTTTCACAATGCAGTCATTTTGACTGCTTTCAGGCAATATAGGTATATACTAAGCTCCCGTCTTTCTAGTGTTAAATAAAGTGATTCTCGTCTTTTTGACATCGTTTCATCAGATTTATTGCAGTTGGCAAAGTGATCGGACGTATTCTTCTATAAGTGTTTCTCATTGCTAATAATTGTGTGATTCAAAATGATTAGGCGAAGTAACTCAAAAAGTAAAAGATTAATCTACATTTACTGTTAACTTTTTAAAATTTGGTGTAACACCAAAAAGGTACAATAAATAGAAAAAGAAACTCTATGAACATAATCACAAATCCATGTGATCATGTTATTAACGATGATGACAACTACATTGTTCCTGTAAAGCGCAAAAGACAACGCATTTGAACACTTCCAATTGAGTTCGAACAGTCAGTTGTCCACAACGCTCGAAATGTGCTGAGTTTTCTCAAGATAGAATCTGAACAGCGCGATTGCGCTGCTTGGAACTCAGATGGTTAATTAGACTAATTGTGTACAAATATTTAAAAATTAAGGGTAAGGGTAATTAAGGGTATCGCACAACTTTCAATTGCACTATAATATTGGTCATTGCAATAAAATTAAAAATGGTGTTATTTAATGTTTTCATATTTTCACTCATTTGAATAAAATTAGCCAGCTAGGCGATATTTTTGACAATTTTTACATTGGGAAAAAACATTGCCAAAATGGCGAAATTGGCGGATGTTATTCGATCAATACATATTTTTGTCGTAATAAAACAAAACGAGCATATTCGAAACATGGTATAAATCATCATAGTGGTAAATCAATTCGGAATACAATTAAATTAGTAAATTTATAATTGGGTACAAATAATTAAAAACTTGGAGTATGGGACATCGCACAACTTTCAATTACACTATAATATTGGTCATTGCACTAAAATTAGAAATGGTGCTATTTAATGTTTTCATGTTTTCACTCATTTGAATAAAATTAGCCAGTTTGGTGATATTATTGACAATTTTTATATTGGAAAAAAGACATTGGTGAAATTGGAGGATGTTATTCGATCAATACACATTTTTGTCGTAATAAAACAAAACGAGCATATTCAAAATATGGTATAAATCATCATAGTTGTAAATCAATTCGGAATACAATTAAATTAGTAAATTTATAATTGGGTACAAATAACTAAAAATTAAGAGTATGGGACATCGCACAACTTTCAATTACACTATAATATTGGTCATTGCACTAAAATTAGAAATGGTGCTATTTAATGTTTTCATGTTTTCATTCATTTGAATAAAATTAGCCTGTTAGGCGATATTTTTGACAATTTTTACATTGGGAAAAAACATTGCCAAAATGGCGAAATTGGCGGATGTTATTCGATCAATACATATTTTTGTCGTAATAAAACAAAACGAGCATATTCGAAACATGGTATAAATCATCATAGTGGTAAATCAATTCGGAATACAATTAAATTAGTAAATTTATAATTGGGTACAAATAATTAAAAACTTGGAGTATGGGACATCGCACAACTTTCAATTACACTATAATGTTGGTCATTGCACTAAAATTAGAAATGGTGCTATTTAATGTTTTCATGTTTTCACTCATTTGAATAAAATTGGCCAGTTTGGTGATATTATTGACAATTTTTATATTGGAAAAAAGACATTGGTGAAATTGGAGGATGTTATTCGATCAATACACATTTTTGTCGTAATAAAACAAAACGAGCATATTCGAAACATGGTATAAATCATCATAGTGGTAAATCAATTCGGAATACAATTAAATTAGTAAATTTATAATTGGGTACAAATAATTAAAAACTTGGAGTATGGGACATCGCACAACTTTCAATTACACTATAATATTGGTCATTGCACTAAAATTAGAAATGGTGCTATTTAATGTTTTCATGTTTTCACTCATTTGAATAAAATTAGCCTGTTAAGCGATATTTTTGACAATTTTTACATTGGGAAAAAACATTGCCAAAATGGCGAAATTAGCGAATGTTATTCGATCAATACATATTTTTGTCGTAATAAAACAAAACGAGCATATTCGAAACATGGTATAAATCATCATAGTGGTAAATCAATTCGGAATACAATTAAATTAGTAAATTTATAATTGGGTACAAATAATTAAAAACTTGGAGTATGGGACATCGCACAACTTTCAATTACACTATAATATTGGTCATTGCACTAAAATTAGAAATGGTGCTATTTAATGTTTTCATGTTTTCACTCATTTGAATAAAATTAGCCAGTTTGGTGATATTATTGACAATTTTTATATTGGAAAAAAGACATTGGTGAAATTGGAGGATGTTATTCGATCAATACACATTTTTGTCGTAATAAAACAAAACGAGCATATTCAAAATATGGTATAAATCATCATAGTTGTAAATCAATTCGGAATACAATTAAATTAGTAAATTTATAATTGGGTACAAATAACTAAAAATTAAGAGTATGGGACATCGCACAACTTTCAATTACACTATAATATTGGTCATTGCACTAAAATTAGAAATGGTGCTATTTAATGTTTTCATGTTTTCACTCATTTGAATAAAATTGGCCAGTTTGGCGATATTTTTGACAATTTTCACATGGAAAATAAACATTGTCGAAATTGGCGGATGTTATTCGATCGACACTCATTTTTGTCGTCAGAAAACAAAACGAACATATTCGAAAATTGGTATTTTTCATCATAGTGGCAAATCAATTCGGATTATCATTAAATTAGTAAATTTATCCCATTCATTGCAGTTTAGGATAAAACTGAATTCCATTAGTTTCACTAAAATCATTAATTGGGAATTTTTCGGAAGTATTTTTCTATTATTGAATAGAGATGAGAAAGTTTTAAAGGATGCCACTGCATTGGCCTAATGTTGGCCAAAAAAAAAATCTGAACGATGACTATATCTTCGGTATACTAAGTAAATTTGACTCTATATTTAAACATTTCAAAACAAACCCCTAGTTTTTATGTTTTCACTCGATTTAGAATAACTCGTTTACTCTAGAAACCAAATTTCAGTTCATTACGTTGAAAACACGTCACTTATGAGCGAAACGTTTTGGCCGATCTTGAGGGCAAATTTCTTTAACGCGCCAAATTTCTTGATCTGAACGTTTGTGTGCTTGAAGGCGTAATTACATAGTCCCATAAAGTGAGCTTTTTTACATTTTTGCTAAACTATTGAGAACCAAAAGTCAAAATGGAATGAAAGAAATTCTGGAGGGGTTTTCGACCATTATAATTCTAATAGAAGCAAAAAAATAAGTGTTTCTATTTAAAAAAAATTAAAACTTGTTTTATTAATTAATTATTAATTATTAAAAAACTGTTTAATACAAAAGTTGCACGTTATTTATGTTAGTGCCTTTAATAAGCTATCGTTTGAAACAAAAATTGCTAAAATATATTTACTAAAGAATTTATGGCTAAAAAAACTAATTTTTTATTTTCAACATTAATTTGCCTTTTTTGACATCATTTAAATTACTAACCACTCATTGGAAAATTATGGTATTTGGTATTTAGACGGTTTTTTGGATTCTAAATCTAAATATGGTATAATATTATAGAGTTGCCATTGAACTTTTTTAATTTTTTTGTTTTAGTTTTTATATGTAGATGACTCCTCATGATAAAAAAAATTATATTCAATTAATAAAGATCTTCCACGATTTACAATGGTACTTGACTTTTGTCATTTCATCAAATAGAATACAAGATACAGCCATCGTTTGGATTTTTTTTTTTTTTTTTGCGTACTGCACTTTTATTAAATAATTGAGGAACTCAACTTAGTTCAAATTTGGTGTGCAGGTTGGTGGTAGCCATGGGACCAACCACTAAGGTTTTCGTCAAAATCGCGCTTGCGCATAGTGATGAAATCATAAAAACCATGAAAAGATCATGTTTTTTAGCGATTGCTAAAAAACGACTCTAACGATTTTGA
>OZ021733.1:6688396-6733396 GCA_963978545.1 Linyphia triangularis
AAATTAGGAAGAAAGCAGTGTGGCTCAAGTTATAATGCAAGAAATGTCAGAATCTGCATTTTGGCCCAAGTTTGCACACCTGTATTTTAAAACTCAAATGAGATGTCAGCATAATATTGGAAGTTCTTTCTTCCCTATTTCCTATGGATATAACAATTCATCAGAATATCATTACATTTTGAGTGAGATGGGTTAAGAGTTGTATTGACTTGACTTGAAAGGATCCAATTACGGGATCTTTAGCAGTTTGGTATCCTGAATTAATCTCAAGATTAAACTCGTATTCAAGAAAACCTTTTCTAACAAATGCATCAAATTGGAATTCTCGAATGAAAGACAGCGAACCTATAAGAGGTTGGTGATATATCGATAGATAGATACTTTTATCGATATTTTTTTCCTTAAAAATATCGATAGAATATCGATACAAAAGTCACCGATATATCGATATTTTCAAAAATTTTTTGTTTTTTGATGATCGTTTTGTAGTTTCATGTGTTTTTTTCGATTTCTGCATTCACTTTTCAAAAACTTCAAAACAAAAGTTTGAAATTGGCTGAGAGACAGTTAAAACGGCACCCTAACCAAAAAAAAAAAAAAAAAAAAAAAACATAATGTAATGGAAAGATTAGATCGTGTATCAGTAGTCATTAACATAGCGCCGTTTCTGCTGCCAACGTGTGCCTGGAATTTGCTTCTAATTTTAAAATATTAAAAACATCTCCTATCAGCAAAATATGCGGTAAACTACTTTTCAAAATTTCTTCAATTTCTTCAAAATTAAAAATAAATGTGAAATTATGCATAGACATCGAAATGTATTTTATTTATTCCTGATTAATAATATAATTTATTTATTAAAACAAACTTTATAATTTATTTATTAAAACAATTTTGGCATGAATTCATGAAAAGTAGAAATATGCCCTGAAAAACTTCGTTTCTGGCAAAATTGAAAATCAAATAAAAAAAATCATGTATCGATATATCTATTTCTTTTTCTATGCAACGATTTAGTATCGATAATTATTTTGATCGATATTTTCGACCTCTAAAACCTATTGATTCATTTTAATCCTTTGTAGGATTGTTGGTAACCGACTACGAGGTTTTCAAGTTTAAAAAATTCATTAGCACGTTGAGCACCGCGTCAGCCATCGGTGGCTGACAGTGTAAAATGTGATATAAAATTGAGGAATAAAAATACATTGTTTTATGCGATTGCTGCAAATTTCTTTAATATTTATTTATTACAGGATAGTATCATTAACGCGTTGAGTGCCGCGTCAGCCATCGGTGGCTGACAGTTCTCTGTTGTTTTTCCCACCCCTATAAGTTGATATAGTGCTTTTCTTAGTACTTTTTAAAGTGCAGGAAGTCTTAGTTTTTGAAGTACTATTGATATTTCAATAGATAAAAATGTTATTAAATATACTATGTCCAAAATACCCTTGTGAAAAATTGCCTACCTAAGCATTTTATGTCCGAGATCTGGCAACGCTGCGTAAACGTGTGGAATGAATGTCGATAAGCATTTCATTCTAAGCGTAAATATCTTCTACTGCGATAAGAAACAATGGCCCTAATATATTTACTCAACTGTTTCGAGTAAATTTCAATCTGTTAGCAGCGATGCGCTGGTATTGCGGTATAGCAAGGCGAAGCGCACAGATTTCCTTAAGAATTCGCATGACTCTCAACGTGCTAATAGATGTTAATGTGAGTGGGGTTTTTGCTCAAAAACAAGGAAATTAAGTAAGGTTAGGTGAATAATTGACAAGAATCCTATTTATAATTGGTGCGTACATTTAAGTTCTGCGATTACGTAATTCAGAACTTGAAGAGATCAAATTACTCATAGCGATCACTCATAACGATGTTCTTGTACGAATCCATGCATAAAATTGGTAAATAAAATAGCTCACTATTTCAACTTATTTCATTACATTTTAGGTTAGGTTTGGTTGTATTCAGATTATCTGGCGCCGTCAGCAACACGAGGGCTATAATGCGCCGAAACATTCGTCATTAGACAAGCCAACATACATTTACAAACACCCATGCCGACACGGGACTCGGAACCCACAACCTCGCGGTCTAGAAGCTAGCACGCTAACCACTATACCGTTTGGTCGGCCATTTTTTTATTTTATTTTTTTATTTTTTTTAGGTTAGGAGATGTGTTGATTTGACATGGAATACCCCCCGCCCCTCGCCGACCAAACGGTATAGTGGTTAACGAGTTAGCTTCTAGACCCGCGAGGTTGCGGGTTCGAGTCCCGTGTTAGACATGGGTGTTTGTAAATGTATGTTGGCTTGTCTAATGACGAATGTTTCGGTGCATTATAGCCATTGTGTTGCTGACGGTGCCAGATAATCTGAAAACCACCAACCAACCCCCCACCCCTCTCCCCAAGATTGGCAATATTTTATTTATATTTACTGAAAATAAAGGGTGGCTACAATTTAATTGGCACCGTGTGGGTAGAACCTGTTGCAATGAACTTAAAAATCATAAAATGTGATGTACATGTTACGGCCAAAGTCATAAATCTGGTTATTGTTAATAAAAATTACGTATACGTATTTTGGTAAATGTGATAAGTAGAGCCCATTTATCACATAAACCGGTTATTATTAATAATTACCAATGAAGTTTGGTTAATGTTATTAATCAAGCATAATTCATTGAAACTTCCTCTCTAACGTAAATTTTGTCAAGCGACAATAGTTAGTTGGTTTTGTACGCTCAATGACCTAACGGCTAATTAGGCCGTGACCTACAGCTTAACGTGGATTCCGAAACACAACGAGCATCCATGCCTAATCCGGGAATCCAACTCGGCACCATTAGCACTAGCGATAATGTTTTGTAATAATAATTACTATTATTTATGATACACTAATTATTTACTACCTCAAACAGATAAAATAAATAAAATACATTTTAAGAAGTCGTTTATTTTGGAAAAAGAGATACTGTGAGGGTCTTTGACTTTTACCTTTGTTGCTATTTGATTTACAATCGTTTCTTCAATTCTAATGCTGAAATTCATAACTAAATTGGAATTCTTGTAAACATATTCGCTTAGACTTATTTCATTCACTGGAGCTTCATTCACTAAAATAAAAGCTTCCTCGCAAACAGTAAAAAAAATCTTGCTTATAGTTGTTTTCAAATGTCATGTTTTGTACCAAATATGTACAAGTTCTAATTTTCATTTAGAACTTGTAACAGTTATTATACAGGGTGGTCATAAAATAACTTTTACGATGTATGGACCTTTAGCTTCCTTTTCGTTCAACCGATAACGATGAGATTTCAGGTATAGTTATTCAGAGGTATGAGCTCGGGATTCTGTGAATGGCAACAAAATGGCCCTCACGGTTACGGTTATAGTTACAGAAACATGAAATTTTCGAATGGTAACACCTACTTTTCCTATCGCAAAATGCTCAGCCCATGCGAAAACTCTAAAGAGAGTTGGAATGACAAGTGTATCACAAAAAACGGACACGTTATGCCCGCACAAAAAACAGCTCTGAGAACGGTCAACAGAAACACAATCGGGGCACACGGAGGCCACTCTCCAGATATTCAGCGTAGAAAGCCGATAAAATTGCTTGTGATGGCACCTATGTGAACTTTAGCCTCTGTCATATGCAAATTTCAACCGTGGGTACCGATCTTGTTTTTGTTGGCCGTTCACAAAGCTGCTTTTAGTGCGTGTATAAGGCATCCGTTTTTTGTGATACACATACCGTTCCAACGTTATTTAGGGTTTTCGAATGCGCTGAGCATTTTGCGACAGGAAAAAGTAGGTGTTACCATTCGAAAATTTCAAGTTTCTGTGATTATAACCTTAACCGTGAGCACCACTTTGTTGCCATTCACAGAATACCTAATACAGAATACCTCTGAATAACTATACCTGAAATCTCATCTTGATCAGTTGTACGGAACGGAAGCTAGAGGTCCATATATCTGCTAAGTTATTTTATAACCACCCTGTATTTTAGCATTAGCCTTATCCTTACCTATCTCTGGTATTCTTTTATTAACGGTTCTTCCTACATATACTGTTGGAAATTTCAACTTTGAAAGACGTAACATTTTTTTTTACTTGCTTATTTAGAGACAATTTAGCAGAGCATTGAGCTTCTTTAATCTTTCTGAGGCTTCTTCTAAAGCTATTCAGCGACTTAACAGACAGGGCAGCAAGAGGGAACGTGTCTACAAGGGATCCGGTGATGCGAGGAATACAATTTATATACTTCAATAAAAATTATAAAACGGCAACTCTAAACAACGACAGTCAAATTATATTTCACAATTTGGAAGTCTAATAAAAATCGTAAAAGTACATTAAATTGTGTTAAACCTTCTTTGCATGATTTTTTCTTTTTTTTTTTTAAAAAATCAGTGTGATGTAATTAATGCTCTAGATTAAAGGAAAAATATTTAAAAAAAATCTTGGTGTAAATAAAAATATGTATTATGTAAAAAACAATATGATGGAAATTTACATCATCATGCATTGTCACATATTTAGCTCAGTAATAAATAAATAAAAAAATATTTTTTACTAAATCTTCTTTATTCTGTATGATAATGTATGATGTAAAAATCTTCAATATCTCTATCATTCATGTTTACCTAAAAAACAACATAAAATGAACATTAACAAAAAAATGTTTACAGTACATTATAAGTGAAGTTACTGCATAGTGATGTAAATTTCTATCACATAGTTTTGAGAAATTTATTCACAGTGTTTTGATATAAATTGTATATAAAATAACAAAAACATGAAAACAAACCTTTTTTCCACTCATTTTCACTTTTATTGTATTTTATATCTCCGTTTATTTCCATAAAACAATTTAAAATCTCGCTCATTTCTTCCAGTTACAACAAACAGCGGAATGACAAGTTGTAGGCCTGGTAATTGACAGTGACGTTTGCTATTTTTTGACAACTGCGTTTTTTTGTACGCAATAGTCGCTTAAAAAGTTGCCAGCAACAACAAATTTACAGTACAAGGGTTTTGAGTACCTTTTTTTGTTGACTAAATATTATGATGGAAATTTCCATCATCATGCAAAGAAGGGTTAAAAACATTTTTGCTTCGCCTAGACATTAATTTTGGAAACAGGTTGAGTCAATGAAACATCTTATAAATTGCAATTTTCTTCAATCCTCTACTAACCACTAATTACAAAATAATCTGGTCTTTTTGGCAACGGATGCTTTATTGGATGAAAACATTTCATTTCGAGAGAAGAAGCAAGTGATTTCAGATTCCTTTGAAAAAATAAGTGTATAGTGTGTGATAAACTACATACTGCTATTATGGGGACATAGGACACTTTTGCCAAAATTCTTTAGTTTTGCCAAGAATTAAATAAAATTTGGCATAAACATAGAAGATGTGACTTTAAACAAAACAACACAATTTGAGCAGATAATATAAAATAGATAGTAAATTATTGAGAAAAATGCATTAAAATAACACGAAATTTTAATTTTTTTCAAAATGCTCCTCGCGAAACAATATTTTGACGAACATGAAAGAAAAATTTGAAGTTGTTTATCAATATATTATAAACATTTTCAAACATGCTTTTATCTTTAGGTGTAATAGTTGAACAGAAATAAAATTTCAAACTTGGCGCCAGTGATTTCTCATTAAAAAATGCACATACTTCAAATTCCCAACATGAAAAAAAATATAAAAAATTATGTGACATAAAAAAGCATGTGTAAATTTCTTTATAGTACATTAAAAATTATTAATACAAGAAAATTAGGTGGATTTATCAAAAAATGAATCGCAAGGAGCTTTTCGAACATAAGTAAAATGGGAAAAAGCAAAGCTGAGAAAAACGCATTTTTAGCCTTTGCCAACAAGTGTGCGATGCGTTAAAATAGTTAGTTAAAATAAAGATTTTACCACTTAAAATCATTGGATTTCAAAAATTCAAACGCGAAATTAAAGCTAGTGGCATAAGCAATTTTTATAGAATGAAAACAAAAAACGTCATTTTTGGTGATTTCAGTGTCCCATGTCCCCTTAATAGTTATCGGGCTATAATAATAAAAAGGAATGGGTATTTCTCTTACATAATTCATTGGCACTTCGCGCTATAATTAATCTCTTGGGGGTTGTTTCCAGTAGCGTAACCGCAAGTTGGGGCCTCACCGCAAAAAAATATTCGACCACCCTCCCCCCATGCAATTTCAAAACTCCCGAAGAATCAAAAAATTACATACCTTGTCAAAAAAAAAACAGTGGCAAATATTTCAATTAATTATCTAAAATGTTAACTTGTATAATTACGTGGAAAATCTTATTAATTAAATGTCATACATTTTTTTGTCACTTACTCTCGACTTATAAAAAAAAGTTGACCTCTAATACCACGATCGACAGCTTCAAGTACTTCCCCCCCCCCCTCCCATGCAATTTCAAAACTCCCGAAGAATCAAAAAATTACATACCTTGTCAAAAAAAAACAGTGGCAAATATTTCAATTAATTATCTAAAATGTTAACTTGTATAGTTACGTGGAAAATTTTATTAATTAAATGTCATACATTTTTTTGTCACTTACTCTCGACTTATAAAAAAAAGTTGACCTCTAATACCACGATCGACAGCTTCAAGTACTCCCCCCCCCCCATGCAATTTCAAAACTCCCGAAGAATCAAAAAATTACATACCTTGTCAAAAAAAAACAGTGGCAAATATTTCAATTAATTATCTAAAATGTTAACTTGTATAGTTACGTGGAAAATTTTATTAATTAAATGTCATACATTTTTTTGTCACTTACTCTCGACTTATAAAAAAAAGTTGACCTCTAATACCGCGATCGACAGCTTCAAGTACTTCCCCCCCCCCCCCCATGCAATTTCAAAACTCCCGAAGAATCAAAAAATTACATACCTTGTCAAAAAAAAACAGTGGCAAATATTTCAATTAATTATCTACAATGTTAACTTATATAATTACGTGGAAAATGTTATTAATTAAATGTCGTACATTTTTTTGTCACTTACTCTCGACTTATAAAAAAAAAGTTGACCTCTGATACCGCGATCGGCAGCTTCAAGTACATTGTCTCCCCCCCCCCCCCATGCAATTTCAAAACTCCCGAAGAATCAAAAAATTTCATACCACGTCAAAAAACAACAGTGGCAAATATTTCAATTAATTATCTACAATGTTAACTTATATAATTACGTGGAAAATTTTATTAATTAAATGTCATACATTTTTTTGTCACTTACTCTCGACTTATAAAAAAAAGTTGACCTCTGATACCGCGATCGGCAGCTTCAAGTACTTTCCCCCCCCCCCCCTCCCCATGCAATTTCAAAGCTCCCGAAGAATCAAAAAATTACATATCTCGTCAAAAAAAACAGTGGCAAATATTTCAATTAATTATCTACAATGTTAACTTATATAATTACGTGGAAAATTTTATTAATTAAATGTCGTACATTTTTTTGTCACTTACTCTCGACTTATAAAAAAAAAGTTGACCTCTGATACCGCGATCGGCAGCTTCAAGTACATTGGCTTGTCCATTCCGAAATCAGAATACCGCATCTCGTATTCGAAGATTCAAGGACAGTCGTTACTGTCATACATCGCTCTTTCAAAGCACTGAAATTCCCACAGGAACTTTTGGCAGGAACTGAAGCGTTCAATTCATAACGGCGACAAATGTGGCGAATTTCTCACATTCATTTTCTTCTCGCTGTCAGATAAAATATCCTGTTTTTTTAACAATCCAGACATGGTACTTGTGAGATGTCCAAAAGGAAATCAAATGGAATTTCTCTGACGCGATTCTTTATCAGTAGAATATAGAGAGTTGGAGTTACAAATAGAACAATGACCACTATTTTTCAGCTTCTACACTACATACACTACATAAATGTAATGGAAAGCTCATACAAAAGCTCTACTCGTGAGTTTAAAGTCACTACAATTCTACATTCACTTGCGATATGTCGAGTAAATTATTAGTGGAATATATAGAATTCACCCGGAAGTGTGCTTCTATGGTAATTCTATGAAAATTTCCATAGTAACTCTATGAGAAGTTCCATAATTACTCTATGAGAAGTTCCATAGTTACTCTATGAGAAGTTCTATTGTAAATCTACGAGAAGTTTCATAGTAAATCTACGAGAAGTTCCATAGTAAATCTACAAGTAGTTCTACAGTAAATCCACGAGAAGTTCTATAGTAAATTTATGATTTTAACTTCTCAGGTTTTCTTATATAATTATTTTTAATCATAAGTCATCAATCTTAACTGAAGGAGATTTCAGTCAAATAATTTCCCCATATCGCTTGGTATATCTGGACCTAATTTAGCGTAAGAAACGTGTATAGGTGTAGAAGCAGTGTTTGTGACGTTCCGCCTTTTTTTATGGAATTATTACTTGTGGGCAATTCTTTGGCTGATGCACGGGACATTTTGCGCCCTTTTTTGTACTCTTAAACAAATTAGAATAACAAATTAATAATGATAAATTCAGTAGTTATGTTTCGTTTTCTATAATTTGAGTTGTTCGCAAAGTTACATGGAAAAATAATTGTTTTAACTAAGTCAAATATGCATTTATAGGCAGTTGACGCACGGGATAAGGAGAAACAAAAGAAAATTACTTTCAATTCAAAAGTTCAAATTTCCTCTGATTTTATAAGTAGTAAAATTATGAAATTCATAGGTACATTTGGGTAAATGTTAATAATAATATATCGATTAATATTTTTGCAAAAAGATTATTTTTGTAGAATTAATAAACGAAAACGTGATCTGGCGCACGGGACATTTGAAACTGATGCACGGGACATTCTGTAAGCGACGCACGAGAGATACTATTTTTGTGAGTGAGAAACAATGATATTTTTACAGTTACAATTTTTGTATATTTTCTTAGACAAATTATACATACTTTACACTACTTGTTACTCAAAGTGGGCATAATTTTTAAACATTTTGCTAGATAGGTTTGTTATTAGGTGATTCTCAGGCTGATACTCGGGACATTTTGAGTTCTTTTTTATACTCTTAAAAAAATTTAAATGACAAAATTATGATGAATTTTCTAGTTATGTTTTAGTTTTCTATAATAGTTACAATTGTTGTATGGTTTTTAGACAAATTATACACACTTTATACTACTTGTTACTCTAAGTGGATACAATTTTGGACTATTTTACTAGATATATTTTCCATTTTCATTTCTGGAGTTTAGTAAATTATGCTTTAAAAAATTTAATCACTAATGAATTTTTTTGGTAATACAAATTTACCAAGGCATTTTAAAATTATCGTATATATTATTTGTTTATCCCTTTAATTACTGGAGTGGTGTATGTATTTTTTTAAACCTCATTTCTCGATAACAAAAAAAATGCTTAAAATTTAAGAATTATTTTTATAGTAATTGTTTATTAATTTATAAAAATCAGCTTGAAATTAAGAATATTTTTAAAAATTAATTTTAAGTTAGAATGGTCATTGCATAACTTTAGGTGTTCAAACGTAAACACCTTTTCATAACATCGCCCACTCTTGCTGTTGTTTTGTTTCTACACTGATTAAGAGACAACTGCTTAATGTTTGGAAAAGCGTAAAAAATCAAAAGAGGGAAAAAAATACCTCTGTCTTTAATGGATGCATTCGTCTTATTGTCAAGGGTTTTATTTTGCAAAATTTGGCCAAAGAATGTCCTACTCTTAAGTCACATACCTGCTTACCAATGCTATGATATGTGAAAATTTCTTTCTTGAACTAAACAGTTTGCAAATTCTTTACGATTCAAAATCTTTTTAGAATGAAACGTTATGCTACAATATATTAAACTCAGTTTGTTTTCAAGGAAAATGTTTTCATTGACGTAAATATCAAATTTTACAATAATTGTAATCAAAATAATTGTGCACTTAAAATCTTACTTTATGCAGTTGTTAAAATATTGACGCACTGGACATATGTGTTTTCTAAAATAACAGTTTAAATTATTTTTACATTGTTTTAAAAATTGACTCTGCACTTTGTGATTGAATTTTTTTTTTAAAAATTAAGTTTTGTAAAAATGGGAATTTAAAATAAGTTTTTATTAAAAAAAATTCATGTTTCACACTGACGCATGGGACATGTGTAAGGATTTAAACTTTGAACTTAGTTTCATAACTTTTTCTACCTAGAATGTAATATTATTGGATTTTTATACAAGGTGAGACCGAAAAGTAAGGTGACTGATGTCATAATAATCACTGTATTATATATATGCAGATAAATTCATCACTGTCCTTCAAAGTAGTTCCCACCGTCTACAATACACTTCTGACAACGTTCATACAAGTTCTTGAAACTTCTGAAAAAATCCTCCTTTGAGACTGTCTTAAGTTCCTTGGTAACAGCAGCTTGAATGTCTGAGATGCTTGAAAATCAGTTTCCCTTCAGTGCCAATTTCAGTCTTGAAAAGAGGAAAAAAATCTGCTGGCATCAGAGGAATAAGGATTTTTTCCTCTTTCCACGACTAAAATTGACACTGAAGGGAAACCGATTTGCAAGCATCTTAGACATTCAAGCTGCTGTTACCAAGGAACTTAAGACAGTCTCATAGAACGACTTTTTCAGAAGTTTCAAGAACTTGTATGAACGTTGTCAGAAGTGTATTCTAGACAGCGGGAACTACTTTGAAGGACAGTGATGTATTTATCTGCAAATATATAATACAGTGATTATTATGACATCAGTCACCTTACTTTTCGGTCTCAACTTGTATTTCTACTAATCATAATGACTGCATTAAGTACAATTTTTATTGTTTTTGTTGAATTTGTTCCTTTAAAAGTCGCCAATTTGTTAGACTCTGTTTTACATAATTTAGAGTCGTTGAAATGAGTGAACTTTCAATATCAAAAAGTTAAATTAAATTGTGTTACAAAATTTCTTATTACTCTTTTATGATACTTATGGCATCTAACTTTAGTAGCAGCTCATTGCTTTTACATTTATTTCTTCGAAGTTTTTTTTTAAGTGCAGTTGTTTCAGTTTTCAGAGAATTGCCCTTGTACAGTCTTTTTCTATTGTAATGAAACTGACTGATCCGTGTCTAACTATTTCAAAACACAATAGTTTATACCTAGTCTGTTTTCATTTCCTGTCCTCCGCTGAGCGTTAAACAAAATAAATTCAGAATCATAAATGATACTCTGTAATTTATCTGGATTACATACAAATGAAACTTCCGTAAGTAAGTGTAAAGAAAATAGTTATAAACAAGTAGAACAATCGGAACTATGGCCTAAATAATAATTCATAACTTGCAAATGATTGAAATCTATACTTTCAAGACCAGTTCACCAGATCTAGAACTGTTAAATTTATTATATAGCTTTATCACAATAGTTGTTTTTTTTACAATTTATTTTATTCACATTCAAATTATTTTACACTATAATATTCTTGGATCATATGCCAAGTGTTTTATGCATAAATACAAACATTCACACGACGAGCAGTTTGTACCAATACACTTTACATAGACAACTCACAAGTGTCTCTAATCTTCCTTTAATTCTATAAGTAAAACTATATGCATACACTATTAGCTACAACAGTCATGTGAACATTATTAAATTGACGACTTCGAATTACAAAATCCGGAATAAATTCTATCTCTAAACCAGACTTCCCATAATTTAAACTCCATAAAAATTAAAGCAATTCCAAAAATCACTTGAAAAAAATTGTATAAATAATTACAAAAATCCATCAATCAATTATAAAAATCACTTGGATTTCTTTTTATGAATATGTTTACCACATAAGTCCCTTCATTTGAACGTGTTTTGTTCTCATTTAAACTCTTTTTCTCTTCACAAAAAAAAAGGGGGAAAAAAAATTCAGCAATCCACCAGAATAAAGTTATTCCGTGAAAGATACGAAAAAAAAAAAAATTTGAATGTTTTTTACAATACCCTCCTTTAGTAATTTGGATTGTTATTTATGACTCATATGAAAAGTCTTTCTATTTACAAAAAAAAAAAAAAAAAAAAAAAATGTAAATGTTTTTCACAATACCCTCTTTTAGTAATTTGGATTGTTATTTATGACTCACATGAAAAGTCTTTCTATTTACAAAAAAAAAAAAAAAAAAATGTAAATGTTTTTCACAATACCCTCTTTTAGTAATTTGGATTGTTATTTATGACTCATATGAACAGTCTTTCTATTTACAAAAAAAAAAATGTAAATGTTTTTCACAATACCCTCCTTTAGTAATTTGGATTGTTATTTATGACTCATATGAAAAGTCTTTCTATTTACAAAAAAAAAAAAAAAAAAAAAAAATTTAAATATTTTTCACAATACCCTCTTTTAGTAATTTGGATTGTTATTTATGACTCATATGAACAGTCTTTCTATTTACAAAAAAAAAAAAAAAAAATTTAAATGTTTTTCACAATACCCTCTTTTAGTAATTTGGATTGTTATATTTATGACTCATATGAACAGTCTTTCTATTTACAAAAAAAAAAATGTAAATGTTTTTCACAATACCCTCCTTTAGTAATTTGGATTGTTATTTATGACTCATATGAAAAGTCTTTCTATTTACAAAAAAAAAAAAAAAAAAAATGTAAATGTTTTTCACAATACCCTCTTTTAGTAATTTGGATTGTTATTTATGACTCATATGAACAGTCTTTCTATTTACAAAAAAAAAAAATGTAAATGTTTTTCACAATACCCTCCTTTAGTAATTTGGATTGTTATTTATGACTCATATGAACGGTCTTTCTATTTACAAAAAAAAATAAAAAAATAAAAAATTTAATCTGAATAAACTTAGCAAAAATAATTGCAAAACACATGTATTTAATTTGTGTGCTCAACTACCTATTCTCGAGCACAACAACGGCTAATCAGGCCGGGACCTACAGCTTGACGTGGATTCCGAAACACAATGGAGCCAAAGCCCTAACCCCACAGCCATCAGGTGAGCCAAAACTCTTGGAGAAAAGCTTTTTATAAATATCCTTATTCCAAAAACTCCTCCAGTAGTTTAAACGCGACTTTTTACCCTCTAAAATGACCTTCTTTTTATCCCATGACCAAAACAGATTTCCCGAAATCCAGTGGTAGATTTGGGGAACAAAAAAGTAGGGGGGGGGGGGCCAAAAGTTGGTGACAAATGCAAGCCCCCCCCCCCCCATCCCCCTCTCCCAGAGATAAATTTTATAATTTCGTATCTTGTAACAAAAATATTAATTAGTAAGGAAACAATTTTCACTTCCTAACACTAGCATAGAACAAGGGTCCAAAATTTATTCTTATTTTAATGAATATTCTGCGACTAAGTATTCTGCTACTTTTTTACTTGGAAGTAAGAGATCAAGTGAAGTAATAATTCAACATTTTATACTTTTCTGTTTATTTTGATATAAATAGTGCTTCAAAATGTGCATAATTTCATTAAATTAAATTAGTAGAGCACTCTAAAATGTTTATATATATATATATATATATATATATATATATATATATATATATATATATATATATATATATATATATATATATATATATATATATATATATATATATATATATATATATATATATATATATATATATATATATATATATATATATATATATATATATATATATATATATATATATATATATATATATATATATATATATATATATATATATATATATATATATATATATATATATATATATATATATATATATATATATATATATATATATATATATATATATATATATATATATATATATATATATATATATATATATCTATATATATATATCTATATATATATATATATCTATATATATATCTATATATCTATATATATATATATATATATATATATATATATATATATATATATATATATATATATATATATATATATATATATATATATATATTATATACGTGTGTTTTTTATGAAACAAGAATAGAAATTTAACTTAAAAGAAATTTCCTCCAAGTTAAAAGTTGACCAAGTGTAACAGTATTTGTTATAAAAAATACTTATATCTTTATTATAAAAAGTAATATAATGCATTTTTGATGTACCATAAATTTTTTTAAACTTTGAAAACTTTAAATCACTTTTTCTTAGTGTCACTACATTGAAAGGTTAATGTTATTTGTCTTTATTAGTTTTTAGACGGATTGAGAGTTTTGAAAAGTGGGGGGGGGGATAGATTTCAGTAATTTTAGAAGTGGGGGGACGCATGGGTATTTTCTTGAAAAGTGGGGGGATGCGTTACCCCGCGTCTATTCCACACTTCTAGCCCTGCTGGAATCCAAACTTCACCAAAAAAAATGAATCGGAACTATCTCTTAAATAAACGCCTTCCATAAATCTTTTTACACCATAAACTCCCTATTCGATCAGTGACTTCCTTGAACTTGACTTCTTTTCACGTATCAAACACGTTTTCAAGTATTATCTACAGCAGCTCGTAAAACCCTCAAGTTTAAGCCGCTCCTTGAATTATTCGTCTCACGTTGCTTGCAAGACGACTCTCACTACAACTCGCCCAAGGTAAAAACTTTCCCTCACTCGCGACAAGAATGCCAAATTGCACTTTTACTACTCGCATGCTGAAAAACAATTGTCATGCTTCAGAACCTCGCTTTTAGAGATTAGATGCGGCTATTCCCAATTTGAAAATATTCATTTTGATTTGAATCTCATGTGGGAGCTTTTATAGCAACTTCAATTTGTTATTGAAAAACATGTTTATAGTAAATTGAACCCATTTTGAATTAAAGTTGACTTAGTGTAGTCGGCAATGTATGGCATTCATTTTGATTTGAATCTGGTGTTATAGCTTTTATGGCAACTTCATTTTGTTATTGAAAAATATGTTCAAAGTAAATTGAACCCATTTTGAATTAAAGTTGACTTAGTGTAGTCGGCAATGTATGATATTCATTTTGATTTGAATCTAGTGTGGGAGCTTTTATAGCAACTTCATTCTGTTATTGAAAAATATGTTCAAAGTAAATTGAACCCATTTTGAATTAAAGTTGACTTAGTGTAGTCGGCAATGTATGATATTCATTTTGATTTGAATCTAGTGTGAGAGCTTTTATGGCAACTTCAATTTGTTATTGAAAAATATGTTTCAAGTAAATTGAACCCATTTTGAATTAAAGTTGACTTAGTGTAGTCGGCAATGTATGAAAAGCCGGCATTCTATACAATACCTAGACATTTTATATAATACCCGGCGTTTTTAGGCATAGTATGAAATATGAGACTTTACCTGGGCATTGTATATATAATACCTAATAATTCTATAGAATGACAAATGCTCTTATGGCAAATTATGAAAAAAGGGCAATGATAAGGTATTCTATAGAATGCCTAGATGTTATATACAATGCCTAAGTAAAGTATATAATAATTATCATATTTCATACTTTTAACGTTATAGAATGGCATTCTATAGAATTCCTAGGCATTATAGACAATTCTTAGTTAAAGTATATAATAAATCTCATATTTCATACTTTGCTTAAAACACCGAGCCGAAATTAGATGCATTTTATTCTTCGCCGGTTTGTCATTTGGCATTCTACAGAATGCTAGGCAATACGTAAAATGATTTTTGCCGTCCAGTTTTGGACACTAGATAAAATGCCTAGAATGCCGGCTTTAATACATTGCCGGTAACATATATGGTACAGGAAATGTAGGAAAGCCGGAATACCTTGGCAATTTATAGAATGTCGGAAGGTTTTGGCAAAGTATAAAACTATTAATATTTCACACATTCCCAAAGTATTTGTAGAAGGCCAAATGCAAACAGGCAAAGAAACAAATACATCTTCAATTCATTTCAAATGTCACGTGGCATGTCATTCAAGCTTACCATTTGCAACAAATAGATTAATTTTAAATTCTATTTTTTTTTATATGAAAATTTAGTTTTCATTAATAAGAAAGACATTTTTTTACTTAATATTCCTTTTTCTTTAAGTATTTTAAATAAAAGTTTTTTCATGACACTCTCTTTAATTATTTTTTTAAAATGACATTTATATTTGTAAGAAATACGTGTCTTTAAAAAATAGTCCAATCATGACTTTTTTCCATACTTTGCCTAAAAAGCATTTGTTATTTTATAAAATGCCTCGGATTATATATAATGCCTAAGTACATAACAATTCTCATATTCTATTCTGTAACTATTGTATATTGTATGTATGATCCTGTAACTATTATATTCAAATTCTATTTATATATACGTATATATATATATATATATATATATATATATATATATATATATATATATATATATATATATATATATATATATATATATATATATATATATATATATATATATATATATATATATATATACAGTGCTAGAAGTGTGGGTAGACGCGGGGTGACACGTCCCCCCACTTGTCCAGAAAATACCCATGCGTCTCCCCACTTCTAAAAACACTGAAATCCATCCCCCCACTTATAAAACTACCGAAATCTATTCCTCCAATTTTAAAAAACATTCAATCCGTCTAAAAACTAAAAGGTGAGGGGGGGGGGGTGGAATAGAATGAACCATTCTTCTGATTTTTCTGGCTGTTTGTTATTTTTTATACTTTCATTTTTGTTTTGTTTAAAGCAGATTCAGTCAATTTTTCTTGGAAATGCGCAGCGAGTTTCGGCGCCCGTTGTCTGGGATATTGAGGAGTGGATAGAAAAAGACATATTTATTGCACTATCATTTCCTGTTTTGTCCTCGACCATTTACTTTAAAATGTTTTGTGTTTTGTTGATTATTAGTAGAAAACCATGTAACCATTAACTCTTACTTCTGATTCTAAACGGCATTTGTATTCGTAATCCATCTAGTACAAAACAAGATGAGATTGATATGGGCTTTAAAACTGTAAGAAAAAATGACTCCGATACACTACAGAACGTTGAGGAAGGAGCAGTGGAAAATGTGCAAGTGCATCAAGTTGAAGAGACCACGTGGAGAGAGAATCAAGCACGTGGCAGCAACAGTAAGCAAAAACTCACTGCAGTAATGATTATCCAAAGTATTGGACACAAAATGATACGCACCTTCAGAAATACAACGAGTATCCATGGCTTATTTGTGAAGAACAAAAATTTGGATGCAACACATACAAAAGGCTGCTAAAAAGCTTGGAACCAGGTAAAAACAAGGTTTGAAACTTTCTAACGAATGGGAAGGGTGTAACATTTTTCCACATGGAGACAAGGAATTTGACTAACGAGAATCCTTAAGAAAGCAAATTTTTAAACACAAAACCAGTAAAACTCATAAATGTGCAGGAAAAATTATCCGTGAAGCCGAACGAGAAAGCTGAAAAATGCAAACTTTTCCTTTAAGAAGGTAAAATACCATTTTGCAATTTTTTTACTTTGAATTTTTGAATGCACGATACAATACTTGTATATACTATCAATGCCAAAATTGTTGAAACAAATTCATCTTATCACTGTCTTCCGAGTCATGTAATTCAAAATTGTATAATTTTTTTTATTTATTCCCGACTATATTTTTCAGTTTTTATCACTAATTTTGTTTATAAATTTCTTTGAACAAGCAATACTGGGCATGGGATATTAGATAGTACTAAAATTAATTAAGCATAGTTTTTCTTCTTAAAAAATATACCAAGCATGTAGGGAAATGCGAAATGTAATGACACTGAGAAAAACTTTTAAGTCTCTGAAAAAAAAACTATGTCATAGTGTTATAAAAATGTATTAAACTACTTTGTATAAGGATATAGATATTTTCACTTGGTCAAATTTTAACTTTGGAGGAACTAGAAAATAATATAAAGACAAAGTATTTAAAAAAAAATAGAATTCCTTATTAATTTAATTTTATGAAAGTATGCTTATTTAGGGCAATATTTAAATCTAAATAAACCGTTATGTATATAACGTTGAATTATTACTTCACTTCATCTCTTACTTCCTAGTAAAAAAACTAAGTCGCAGAATATTCATTAAAATAACAATAAATTTTGGACCCTTGTTCGTGTTGAAAATTGTTTCCTTTCTACTAGTTAATTGTTATTTATTTAATTGTTATAAATTTATTGCTATTAGAAACGAAATTATAAAATTTATCGTTGAGGGGGTTCACTTGTTACCAACTTTTGGCCGTCCCCCCACCTTTTTTTTCCCACTTCTACCCACTGTATATATATATATATATATATATATATATAACAATCCTGTTGGGCCTTGAGTCTGTTATTGGTCTTAAAATTTGTATTTGTATTCTTTGCCTAAAAACACTGATAGAATAACTTCATTTTGGATAAGAATATAATTAATTAATAATCAATATTTCAAAATAAAACTAATCTAAAACTTATGTGATAAGTATATTTAAATTTTAACGATCTATCTGTTCAAACAATAATTAATTTAATAAATTAATTTTTAACCATTTATGCCTTGAAAATTTTAGTTTCATTTTAATATTTTCTCACGATCCTTTATTTTATCAACCTTAAATCAATAACCACTCATTGAATATAACTGAAATTCTTTTATACTGAATTCAAAAATAAAAATAAAAAATATTATACTGTTGGCACAGTTTCATCATATAGATCATCCCTTATGACTAAAAAGACTATATTCATTTATTAAAACATCTTCGAATTAAAATTCCTTTTCCTTTTCTTGCTTCAATAAGAACAAGCATCATAGCTAGTGTTCACCTTTTTTTTTTATCAATTGAACGTAATATGAAAATTGTAAAGTATATAATGTACACCTTGCTAAAGATTTTTTTTTATTAAAAGTGGTACATTGAATATAGAACTACCTAATACAAAAGCGAATTTAGGGGCCTTAAAATATACAATATAATTTTTTGTACATGTATTAGTCTCCTTTCAATTGATTAAAAATTAAAATTTCACTATTTTGAATGTATATTTACATACGAATATTACGAATGATAGAAACAAATTAGAAAATTAAATTTTCCCGTTTCAAAAAAGTGTTTCGTTCGCATGCACAATATTAGACTAGAATATAATACATTATTGAAATCTCCCAACACAAATTTCTTTCTGACTAAAAAATAGTTCTACATTCCTGAAGGGAATGATGTTTTTATCTTATTCCTCCGGTGGTAGAACGCCACGAAATTACCTGTTATTTAAGTATCACTAATGGGCGAAACGCCTTGGAAGCGTCTGCTTAAAATGCGTTTTTCGAGAACAAGTGTTTTTCACAGATGTTGCAAATTCAAATCGATATATCTCCAGAACCATTTACTATTCAAATTTTTGGAGTATTTAATTTATATAGTTTTAAACATTTTCTCTACACGGAATCTTATTTTTTAAATTCTATTTTAAAATGCAACATTTAGCGTAAGCGATAACATAAAAAAAGCAAAAATTTCAGTATTTTAACTTTGAGATTTTTTTAAATTTTTCAAATTCACCCATCAAAATTCTGTGGAGATAACTGTTCTTTATGTAATTATGTATAACAGAAAGCATTCACTTTGAAATTTTTTTTTTTTTACTTATATCAAAATACGCAATTAATATGGATTTTTCTTGGTTTTTAACTTAAAAAAAGCAAAAAAACATTGCTCTAAAGATTTATTAATAGTGTCTCATATATAAGATAAATTTTTGACATAAAAATATTTATAAACAAAGTTTTTTTTTTTTTTCAATACCGATCCCCCTTAAAAGAAGCAAGAGAAGGCGGGAAGGGAATAAAATAGTAAGATGATCATGAATAGTTTCCTGGAGATTATTTTTGTTAATAAAAAAATTTTAGATTCGTAGAAATAAATATTTTTAAAAATGTTTAATATTTCTTTTTGCAAATAATTTTCTAAATTTTTTTTCATATTTACCCTTGGTTAGTCGCCCTGTTGACAAATGTCCCCCACAATCTCAATTCCTCAATAAATGCAGCATATGATCAAAGCCTTCTTACAGTTTTTTCAAGTTATTTTAAAAATATTTTTTAATTTTGACTTTATTATGTTCACTAATGTTGTGTTTTTAATTAAAATACCCACTTTTTTTTGATATTTGGAGATGAATTTAGAGGTATGCACGAAATTTTGAATTTGGAGGACATTTGTCCCCTTTCGACTAATCAAGCGTTAATCTTCTGATTAAAAGGGAGGGGGGGGGGAGGGGCTTATTAAGGGCCTGGCTTAAATTTCCATCCTAAACATTTTATGATAAAAATAATTGTTTTTTCTTAGTTTTAACATCAAATGAAAAACTAGGGGTGTGGAACATCGCACAATTGTCAATTACACTATAATATTGATCATTGCATTAAAATTTCATATGGTGATATTTACCGTTTTCGTATTTTCACTCATTTAAATTAAAATGGCCAGAATGGCGATATTTTTGACAATAATTTTTATGAGCAAAAAATGAGCACCGCCAAAATGGCGAAATTGGCGATATTATTCAATAAACATTACATTGTCCTTTCTTGTGTGAAAAAAAAAAAATCTTTAAAGGGCGATGCTCAAGGGCAGAGACCTCTGTGTTACAGGCACTCGTTTTTCAACTTTTTACTCTTTTATCGCATTGCTACTAGTCCGAGAGGCGACTGCAATTTTTGGACCCCATCGAACATCATTCTGAATTTTTTATAGAAATTAGAGAAGAATGAGTAGATTAGGAATCCACTGGTCTGCCGTGGCAAAAATGGCCGAAACTGATCAATAATCGACTTGGAATAGGTTGAACTAAAATCCGATTGCCAAATATGTCATAACTGGCCAAAAAGAGAACAAACTTTTTCGTCTGGCAACCCTGCATTTTGATTTTCAATGAGAAAAAGCTCAAACGATTTTTTATCACTGGCTTGGAAAATGTGTATCTTTTAAAAGTAAGCCAAATTGGCGACATCAGTTACGTCATCCGTGACGTAATGTTTATTGCCAACTTGGCTCGCTTTTAATAGATGCAAGTAGACCGTCGCCAGATAACTGAATCATCTGCAACTTTCTTAATTGATTATTAAAGAGTGAGTGTTACCAAATAAAAAAACGCTCATTATTTGGCAAGTTATTTCTCATTTGGCAATTGGATTTAGTTCAACTTTTTAAAAGTCGATTTTTGACCAGTTTCGGCCATTTTTGCCACGGCAGACCAGTGGATTCGTAATCTACTGATTTTTCTCTAATTTCTATAAAAAAATTCAGAATGATGTTCGATGGGGTCCAAAAATTGCAGTCGCCTCTCAGTCTATACAGAGAAGGTGGGAACGATTAAAACACCTTAAGAGGCATTAGCACAGAAATTTTAATCAAAATCGTTAGAGCTTTTTGAAAAACATAATTTTTGCATGATTTTTCATGATTTCAACCTTATGCGTATGCTCTATTTTTACTGAAATGGTATGTTTCATAGCCACTACTAACCCGCACACGAAATTTGAACATCGTAGCTCAATTTGTTCGCGAATTATGCTGACCACTTACATACAGACATTCAAACACACATACAGACATTTTTTTTTCTAGACTTCTTTTTTGAAATCAGGATAAACGCAATGCATTGAACGCAGGGGAAACGCAAAAAAATCGAAACAAATTTTTTGATCGAATGCTATACTTTTTGCTATGCAAAGATATTCGTAATTCAAAGTAAAAAGCACTGTTAAAAAATTTTTAGGTGAGAGAAAAAAAACTAAATAATTTTTTAAAAATGCTTATCAAATAACTCATTTTAATGAAAATTATAAGAAATTAGTAATTTTATATGATGTATTCTTTATTTGGTATATTCCAGATACGTAAGATAAGTGATTTTAAAAACTTGTTTCAAAATAAACACTGAATGAGCAGTTAAAGGTCCGGCAAGATTTCATATATTTCAGGTACGCAAGATTAATAGTTTTAAAATCTTTCTACAAAATAAACTCTGAATGAGCAGTTAGAGGTCTGGCAAGATTTCTTATATTTCAGGTACGTAAGAGTAATATCTTTAAAACTTGCTACAAAATAAACACTGAATGAGCAGTTAGAGGTCCGGCAAGATTTAGTATATTTCAGGTAAGTAAGATTAATAGTTTTAAAAATTTGCTAGAAAATGAACACTGACGGCAAGATTTAGTATATTTCAGATACGTAAGATTAATAGTTTTAAAAATTTGCTAGAAAATGAACACTGACGGCAAGATTTAGTATATTTCAGGTACGTAAGATTAATAGTTTTAAAAATTTGCTAGAAAATGAACACTGACGGCAAGATTTAGTATATTTCAGGTACGTAAAATTAATAGTTTTAAAAATTTGCTAGAAAATGAACACTGACGGCAAGATTTAGTATATTTCAGGTACGTAAGATTAATAGTTTTAAAAATTTGCTAGAAAATGAACACTGACGGCAAGATTTAGTATATTTCAGGTACGTAAGATTAATAGTTTTAAAAATTTGCTAGAAAATGAACACTGACGACAAGATTTAGTATATTTCAGGTACGTAAGATTAATAGTTTTAAAAATTTGCTAGAAAATGAACACTGACGGCAAGATTTAGTATATTTCAGGTACGTAAAATTAATAGTTTTAAAAATTTGCTAGAAAATGAACACTGAATGAGCAGTTAGAGGTCCGGCAAGATTTGGTATATTTCAGGTACGTAAGAGTAATAGTTTTAAATACTTGCTACAAAATAAACATAATATGAATGAGCAGTTAGTAGAGGCAGTTAGTCCGGAAAGATTTCGCGCTTCAATGGCTAATTCGGAAAAAGGAAAATTAAATTCATTTCGGTAGAGTTCACAACGATTCATCGTCTGAAGTGAATCTCTAACGACCTTAACGGGGCAACTTTATTGCTGTTCCACTCAAAAGAAGAAGAAAGGCCAAGAATAGTTTCCATTAAAAACAGTTAAGAAAATCGAAATGGTTGAGAAGAAAATGTTTGTGAATTTTCATTTTGAAACACTTTGATACAATGATTCTAGAGCCCGTATTCTTTTGCGAGAAAAAAAAAATGATGATTTTAAGAATTAAAAATGATAAATCCTGAATTCTGTTTTGAAATTCAATCCACCTCATAACACACAGATCAGAACCTGCGGTTAAAAAAGAATTAAAAAAGAATGTACTTTGAATCCTTTTTTAACCCCAGTTCCTGATGTGTGTGTTATGGGATGGATGGATTGAATTTGTCATTCAAAAAATAATTTAGGATTTATTATTTTTATTTTTTAAAATCATCAGGTTTTTTATCCGCAAAAGTATACGGGCTCTAGAATCACTATACCAAAATATCCAAAGTGAATGTTTAAAAAGAAAATTATCTACTATTTCGATCAGCGGAACTGTTTTTAATGGAAACTATTCCAAACATTCGTATACTCTATACAGGGTGGTCATAAAATAGCTTTGACGATATATGGACCTTTAGCTTCCGTTGCGTTCAATCGATCAAGATGAGATTTCAGATATAGTTATTCAGAGGTATGAGCTCGGGATTCTGTGAATGCCAACAAAATGGTTCGCACGGTTACGGTTATAGTGACAGAAAATCGAAATTTTCGAATAGCAACACCTACTTTTTTTCTATCGTAAAATGCTCAGCGTATGCGAAAACCCTGGAGAGCGTTGGAACGGTACATTTATCACAAAAATCGAACACATTATGCCCGCCCAAAAACCCCAGCTCTGAGAACGGCCAACAGAAACCCGAGGGAGGCACACGAAGGCCGTTCGCCAGATATTCAGGGTAGAAAGCCGATAAAATAGCCTGTGATGGCACCCATGTGAACTTTAGCCTCTGTTATATGCAAATTTCCACCGTGGGTCCGATCGTGTTTTTGTTGACCGTTCGCAAAGCTTCTTTTTGTGCGTGCATAACGCGTCTATTTTTTGTGATACGCGTACCGTGCCAACTCTCTGTAGGGTTTTCGCATGCTCTGAGCATTGTGCGACAGGAAAAAGTAGATGTTGCCCTTCTAAAATTTCGAGTTTCTTTAACTATAACCTTAACCGCCATTTTGTTGCCATTCACACAATCCCGAGCTCATATCTCTGAATAATTATACCTGAAATCTCATCGCGATCGGTTCAACGGAACGGAAGCTAGAGGTCCATATATCGGCAAAGTTATTTTATGACCACCCTGGATTTATCACAAGAACATCTCCATCTAAGTTGCATAACGTTGTCAGTGGAAACAAGCCTAGTCCCATTTCCATGGGGTTGACCAAACGGTATAGTGGTTAGCGTGCTAGCTTCTAGACCGCGAGGTTGCGGGTTCGAGTCCCGTGTTAGGTATGGGTGTTTGTAAATGTATGTTGGCTTGTCTAATGACGAATGTTTCGTCGCATTATATAGTCCTCGTGTTGCTGACGGCGCCAGATAATCTGAAAACAACCAACCCATTTCCATGGGGGATTGCAAGAAAAAGACAGAAACTTTGGTTTGCTGAACGCTGTAGTGGAGTATTGGGGATATTTCAAAGATTGATAAAATGAAAAAGACAGAAACTTTGGCTTGCTGAACGCTGTAATGGAGTATTGGGGATATTTCAAAGATTGATAAAATGAAAAAGACAGAAACTTTGGCTTACTGAAAGCTGTAATGGAGTATTGGGATATTTCAAAGATTGATAAAATGAAAAATACTGAAACTTTGGCTTGCTGAACGCTGTAATGGAGTATTTGGGATATTTCAAAGATTGATAAAATGAAAAAGACAGAAACTTTGGCTTGCTGAACGCTGTAATGGAGTATTTGGGATATTTCAAAGATTGATAAAATGAAAAAGACAGAAACTTTGGCTTGCTGAACGCTGTACTGGAGTATTGGGGATATTTCAAAGATTGATAAAATGAAAAAGACAGAAACTTTGGCTTGCTGAACGCTGTAATGGAGTATTGGGGATATTTCAAAGATTGATAAAATGAAAAAGACAGAAACTTTGGCTTGCTGAACGCTGTACTGGAGTATTGGGGATATTTCAAAGATTGATAAAATGAAAAAGACAGAAACTTTGCCTTGCTGAACGCTGTAATGGAGTATTTGGGATATTTCAAAGATTGATAAAATGAAAAAGACTGAAACTTTGGCTTGCTGAACGCTGTAATGGAGTATTTGGGATATTTCAAAGATTGATAAAATGAAAAAGACAAAAACTTTGGCTTGCTGAACGCTGTAATGGAGTATAGGGGATATTTCAAAGATTGATAAAATAGATTTATACAAGTAAACCATTTCTCAACACCAAGACGAATGTAGCATTGTAACCTTGTAGGCCACCAATTTCCTTCATGCAACATCCCTATTCTAAAGTGGATTCATGCATGCTGCCGCCACCATCTAGATTGTTTGGAGGGAGCTAATCTTCTGATAGACAGACAGTAAATCGCACAACCTTCTAAAATGACCTCTAAATCCGTTCCTGCTTGATAGAGGAGGATTGGTTGTTTTCAGATTATCTGGCGCCGTCAGCAACACGAGGGCTATAATGCGCCGAAACATTCGTCATTAGACAAGCCAACATACATTTACAAACACCTATGCCTTACATGGGACTCGAACCCGCAACCACACGGTCTAGAAGTTAGCACGCTAACCACTATACCGTTTGATCGGCTTGAAAGAGGAGAAAATAAAGAACGAAGAAACTGTACTGAAAGAATGAAATGTTTGTGCAATTAGATAGATGGACTAAAAGATTTGATTCAAGACATCAAGATGGAGAAGGACTTAATATATCAGATGACAAGACATGAAACAAAAATCAAGGTAGGATAAAAAAAAAAAGTAATCATTCAAAAATAAATCATCAATCAAAAGTTCAAATCATAAATGTTGCACTTTAATCTGTTTGCGAATTCTTTATTAATATTTACTTAAACTGTGGGTGAATGTAACTCAAACAATCTAACCGGTTCAAGCATTATTTAAATTTAAAGTTTCGGACAAAAAGACAAGCATTTAAAGTGATTTTTTTTTTTTTTTTTTTTTTTTTTTTTTATAAATATTCCGTTGTCTCACATTAGAATGCAAAATCTAAAAATCACGATTTAATTCAAAGTTTTATCTTTTAGGTCATTGACTTGAAACTATTTGATAAATGATAAATAACCTTAACTTAAAATTACCTTTGATATTGATATAATGACTGCGTGAGTCACAAACAAATCCCACATACCTTTGATTTGTTGAATTTCATCTGATTGCTAAAATGCTATGTTGTGTTTTGCTCTTTACCAATGTCCTCTGCTTGTGTATACAAAAGCTAAACTTAAAGCATATATTGATTTTACTCTGAAAGAAACAGATTATTGGTTGTTTTGGAATGTGTGAGAATACCTATGGGACTGAAAAAAGCTTAGTCTTCTTTCAAGCTGCTTTTATTTCTAGCAACAATTCATCGAAAAGAAATATTCAGCTTTTAGGAAAAGAATGTGGTGGAAATTTTGAGACGTTGTTTCAAAACATTCTTTCGTGGTTTAAAAATAGAAGTTATTCATTTGATTCGATGCAATATAAAGGAAAAAAAGTCAAATAAAATGTCAAAATAATAAGTAAACAAATTTTCTTACGGAAAAATTAAAGTTCATCTCGTCAATCATGGATATATTGAAGGTGAGGTTAACCCGTCTTCGAATAAACACAAATGGTTGGTTGGTTGGTTGGTTGGTTGGTTGGTTGGTTGGTTGGTTGGTTGGTTGGTTGGTTGGTTGGTTGGTTGGTTGGTTGGTTGGTTGGTTGGTTGGTTGGTTGGTTGGTTGGTTGGTTGGTTGGTTGGTTGGTTGGTTGGTTGGTTGGTTGGTTGGTACGCTCAACGACCTATTTGTATGCATAGTAACGACTAATCAGGTAGAGACCTACAGCTTAACGTGGATTCCGAACCACTACGAACATTCATGCCTAACCCGAGATAAAGAACCCGGCACCTTTGGCATGTGAAGCCAGAGTGTTAACCCCACAGCCATCAGGTTGGCTGTATTAATAGGCAAAGAACTCTGATTAATAGAAGGCATGTAGCGAGAAGATGCGATATAAAATACTTTTAAATTCATTCTATTCTTTTACTCCATTATAGCACAGAGAACTAGGTAGAAATTTTTTCTTTACCTTATTAGTTCTGTATATCTTTCCACCACGATATTTAAAAATTGAGATTATTATTTATATGATTTGATAGAGTTTATTAAATACATAGAATTGTAACTTGCTTATAACCGTGCTAGGCATGGATGTTTGTAAATGTATGTTGGCTTGTCTAATGACGAATGTTTCGGCGCATTATAGCCCTCGTGTTGCTGACGGCGCCAGATAATCTGAAAACAACCAACCAACCAACTGTAATAATAAAACAAGCTGTGTGTGTCTGTGGCTCGGAGTATCTATAGAAATCTTCTTAAAATTAGAGTAGAGCTATGAAATATTCAACATATAAAGTTTTGGCCTTATAATTGTACATTTGTCAAACAAAATGTTAACATTTTAATTAGTTCTTTTTTAATTAATTTTTTTAATTATTATTATATTTTTTTGACAAAATGTCTTCAAATTGAGATACAGCTCCGAAATTTTCAACTTAAGTAGTTTTAGCCTTCTAATTTTACTTTATAAAAACAGAATGTTAAAATTTTAATTAGTTATTTTTTAATTAATTTTCGTAATTAATTAAAATTTTTTTTTTACAAAACGATTTCTTGTAGGGCTACAGCTCTAAAATTTTCAACTTAAGTACTTTTGGCCTTCTAATTGGACTTTTGAAAAACAGAATTTTAAAGTTTTATTTAGTTCCTTTTAATTTAATTTTTTTTTTAATTTGTTAAAAATATTTTACAAAACGATTTCTAATAGGGCTACAGCTCAGAAGTTTTCAACATAAGTAGTTGTAGCCTTCTAATTGTACATATGTCAAACAAAATTTTAGAATTTTAATCCATCTGGAGAGCCACTAAACACAAAGGATTTCTTGAAATAATATTTTTTACTAAATCAAATACAATAAAGCAAAATATTCTACAAAATAATAAAATGCTATGTCAAGGTAATTTGTAGTCAAACCAAGTACATTGTGTTCACATGCTTGCAACACTTCGTGCAAAAAAGTTATAACGGTTTTATTAATATGGGCTTTAAGTCTAAGAGTATTGTTTTCAATTGGTCAAAAGTGTGATCCGGTGTCCGTCCCCACTTTATGATTGAGCATGCGCAGGAAAGTTATTATTGTATTGTAAAGGTATTATTGTAAAGGTATTATTATTGTATTATGTATATTGTATCCTGTAATTATTGTATATTGTGTCAGCTTGTATATATTGCTTGCATTATATATTGCATTTTTCCAGTATGATTGTCAAACGTTGTGTCAACTTTGTATATTGCATTGTATTATGTATATTGTATTGTATTATGTATATTGTATTGTATTATGTATATTGTATTGTATTATGTATATTGTATTGTATTATGCATATTGTATTGTATATTCCTGTAACTATTGTATATTGTGTGCATGATCCTGTAACTAAGCTATATTGTATGTATGATCGTGTAACTATCGTATGCAAATTATTTTCTATTTCTAAATACGTGTATATATATATTTACTCGACCAACCCTGTTGGGCCTTGAGCCTGTTGTTGGTCTTAAAATTTGTATTTGTATTTGTATTGCGTGGGCATGCGCCTGCTCAGCCTGCTTGTATAAAAAGAGATGTATGCTGATATTGTTCAGTTATATTGATGTATCAATGTTGTATAAAACTCAAATAACAAAAAATAAAAATATTTTGTAATGGGTTTGGACTTAAGGCCCAGGGTAAACTGTACATCGACCCTAAGCCGACTATTTTTTAGATTCTGTTTATAACTTTTCGTTTTTCTTTAACCATCACAAAGAGAGAATCATTGAAAATTTCAGAAATGCTTAAATTAGATAACGTATTTTTACGAATTTTTGTATATTTGTAAATATTTCGTAGTGTTAATTTTGTAAATAGTAAAATTTATGTACATTTCGCATAAGGCAGTGCAATAGTTCGTCTGAGCTTGGCTTCCCTGCAATATGGGTATTGATGCTTGATAAGTTTAACAGAGGTAACTCTGCGAAGCGAGTTTTAAGGAGCAGGGCATTTAACATTATGGTAATGGCAATCTCGCCAAATTGGCGAGATAGAGCCAAGTTGGCGACGGTTTTGGCGACTAATTTTTTTCACCAAATTTGGCGTGAAATCGTCAAATGTTGCCAAACTTGGCGACCATCTGACGACATTTTCGGTCCCCATGTGCATGTATAGAACTTTTCGACTACGATCTGGAAAGTTCTCTATATATCTATCTCTAGAAGTTTCACTTATGTTCTTCTCCCCTATAAAAGCTTTGAAGAGCGGGTGATGGAGTTAGTTGTTAGCTGAGTCCATTAGTTGACTGGAATTACTGAGTCTCAGTGAGCGTTCAGAGAGTTCCGAAAGCCAACAGTATTGCATTGTCTTTTGCAGCGATTTGAGCAGTTGTGTTGTCAAGCTTTTAACTGCTGTTTTGTGCTCTATTGTTGTGAAAAGAGCTGTATTCTGTCTACTAGAACGAGAAGTTCTGGAGTTGTAAAGGAATCTGTGAAGAGTTATATTGGAATAAATTTCTGCGAGTTTTGATCTGCTTTGGCTTCAAATCTTTCGAACCCGTCCACGCAACAGTATCATAAAAAAAGAGTTCGCGGCTAATCTATTCTAACAATTTGATTAACTTACATAATTTTACCCAGTTGAGGAAAAGGTCAAAATTTACAAAAAAGTGTTTGAGGTAAAAAAACATTCTAGAAAAAAAAAAACTAGTGAAAAACATTGCACAGCTTTTAATCACTCTATAATACTAGTCATTGCATATAAATTTGACGTAGATAGAGGAAAAACCCAGTTTTAACTTTCATATTTTCGTTAACACTCAAAAAATTACCAATTGTTACATTGGCCGAAAAAAGCACCGCTCTCACATCTTAAGCGTTATGCTCTCACCTCAAAATATCATTTATTCATTCTGATAAAAGTAGTTTTATTATTTATTTATTAAAAAAATTTTGGCAACAGGAAAAAGTTTCAACCATGATTGGTTAAAGACTATTTTAGTGCGATTGGATGACGGCAAGTTGGTTTATTAGTATTCCGTTAAGGGGACTGTTAAGTCAAAAATAAAAATTCTTCAATTTTTGTCTAAAATTCATGAAATTTTTGCGCAGTTCAATAGCAATTAGATGAAACACAGCCTAAAATTTCAAAAATTTATATTGATTTTTTTTCAAGAAATTAAATTTTTATTGAAAAATTTAGCGTTTTTTTCGTAATTTTAAAAACGCTCCTTGCGATTCAAATTTTTTGCAATCTGTCTCAATTATTTTGTACAAGCCAATTGAATATATATTGACATAATTGTGCATGGATTTTGAATTTGACTCATTGGTTAAATATTTAAAAGTAAATCTTTGCTACTACGGCAAAAAATGTAAACTTTTTAAATAGAAGCATTACGAAAATTGCTGTAAAACAATAAAAAAATACCAGATTCCAAAATCCATGCACAATTGTGTTCAAAATAGTATAGTAAACAATATCTCCAAATTTAAAAAAAATACATCAACTTTTGAATCGCAAGGAACAAATCGAATACCCTAAAAATCTTAAAATACACATGAAGAGAAAAATGCAATTTAAGAAATTGAAATACATACGATTTCGGATATGCGCGCTTACAAAAACTCAAATAATATTCTTAATTCTTCTCGGATCAGCAAAAGTAAAGTATGTACTGAAAGCTAGAATTGAAGGCTATATATTTCCACTAAAATATAAAAATAGAAATTTTTGAAATTTTTGCCTTAACAGTCCCCTTAAAGCGATCTTTTAGTGACAGTAACAGCCCCAAAATTTGATAGAATGCATTGTCATCGACATACCTATTTGCCACGTTTTAGCCCGATTGGATGACGGCAAGGGGGTTAGTTAAGCTTCCGCAGATTTACCTCCCATCGACACACACACAAAATTGTTGTTGTTGCTAATCCTCACTGTCTGACGGAGTCAGACAAGATCCACGAGTTCGTTGACTAAAAGGAAGACTAGGAGAGGATTGCTAAAGAGATCCTCCTTAGAGAGTCCCATGCAATCCAAGAGGTGCTCAGGAGAGGCCTGAGGATTTTGGCACTTGGTGCAGGTGGCGAAGGTTTTCCTGCCCTCTTTGAAAGTGAGGCACTTGATGTGACCGCTAGCAAGCCTTGATAGAACAGTCCGGGTACGTCTGTCACACGGGAGGTCAAGGGACAAACCCGGTTTTGAGCCCTTGTACCAATTATGGGTTGGGGGTGTTTTTCACTCCTCCGAGATCTTTGATTTTTCCAGAGAGTATAATTCCAAAAAAGTAAGTATGGAAGAGGGAGATGTTGAAATCCTACAACCCTCCTTAGCAAGAATATCGGCCATTTCGTTCCCGTGGAGATTCATATGGGAAGGTACCCATTGCAAATGAACATCATGATTAAGAGAAATGAGCTTTAATTTTAGTTAACCTAAAATGCAGCACCAATCAGCGGAAGAAAAACACTGATGGGTCCTTGGACTAACTGAAGCTGCACATCCCCTCTCCAATGAATTCGTTGACACACAAAATTAAAGTTAATATAAAGGATTTAAAAATTGACGAAAATTTCTAAAATTTAAATCACATCGTAAATAAACTCAATTATTCTAGTAATTCATATGAATTTAAGGCGTACGTATACCCTACAATTCACGAAAATTGCTCAGGATATTTATTATTTTATTATTATATCATAATATTTTCTGATGCTTTTGCTTTCAAACAATACTAAACTTTTAACAATATACTTAATATTTTTTTAAGTTATAATCAATTATAGGTAGTTGGTTGTTTTCAGATTATCTGGCGTCGTCAGCAACACGATGGCTATAATGCGTCAAAACATTCGTCATTAGACAAGCCAACATACATTTACAAACACACATGCCTTGCACGGGACTCGAACCCGCAACCTCGCGGTCTAGAAGCTAGCACGCTAACCACTATACCGTTTGGTTGGCCAATTATAGGTAGGTACTACGCTTTTAAAACTTTAAACCTGTTTTCTGACGAATTGTATTTTGATTATATCACCCTTTATTCAAACAATGATAATTCAGCAACAAAATGTTCAATTATAATTTTTTTTATATCATAGTAATCTACATAATATGTTAGATGTTGTGAAACTCAATTAAATCAAATTGGTTGAGAAATTGATATTTTAGTGATTTTTTAAAACTTAGAATTCATTGAAAATATTGATTTTTTTCATGTTTTCACACAAAATAAATTGTAAAAAAAAAAAAAAAAAAAAAAAAAAAAATATTCTATATTAGAAACTTAATTGAGCTTCAAAACATTAAGAATAATATTTCGAATGATTTCCAAGTGGAACTGCGTTTCTAAGTAAATTAGAATTTGATATATCATTGTTTGAAAAAGGTACTAATTACCTAATTAAAGCTTAATTAACAAATTAACAATTGCCGAAATTTGAATTTTTTTTTATGAAATGATTTTAATCATGCACTCTCTAATTAGTGCAAAAAAGAATTAGATTTTGAAACTCAGAATTAAAAAAAAATTCTAGCTTGTACGTACTAGAGGTCGTGATATATCGATACAACGAAATTTGTATCGATATTTTTTTTTAAATATCGATGATAAAATATCGATACAATTTACCGACATATCGATATTTTCAGACATTTTTAGTTTTTTGATGATTGTTTTGTAGTTACATGTGTTTTTTCAATTTTCTTTATTCCCTTTTCAAAATCTTCAAAACTAAAGTTTGGACTTGTCTGAGAGACAGTTAAAATTGCACCCTAACCAAAAAGAAAATACAATGTAATGGAAAAATAAGATCATTTATTGGTAAACATTAACATAGCGCCTTTCTGTTGCCAACGTGTGCCTGGAATTTGCATCAAATTTTAAATATTAAAAACATCTCTATCCGAAAATTTGCGGTAAACTACTTTTCAAAATTTTTTCTTTAAAAATAAATGAGAATTTAAGCATTGACATCCAAATGTATTTTTTTTTACTCTGATCGATAAGATAATTTATTAATTGAAACAATTTTTATAATTTATTTATTAAGACAATTTCGGCATGAATTTCTGAAAAGTAGAAATTTGCCCCGAAAAACTTCGTTTCTGGCAAAATTAAAAAAATCATGTATCGATATTTTATCGATATTTTTTTCTATGCAACGATATAGAATCGATATTTATTTTCATCGATATTTCCGACCTCTAATACGTACACCTTAAAAAAATCAATTGTAAATGTCAATTAAAGGAAACAAAGAATCTGCGGTGCCAAACTGAAAAACCACCACCAATTAATAAACCGTGCATATTATGAAGCCTTCGTATTAAAGACTATAACTAAGATTCATCCGTGCGTGGAGCTGTGTCCGGCACACCTACAGTTAAGACTAAAAGTAGCTTCCGTAGCCCTTAAGGGAAATAGGATAGCGGAAAGGAAATCAAAAGTAAAAGCACAAAACCAGATTTCTCAAGTGCATCAGTGCTGGATTGAAGAAGACATTTGGTCGAAGGTACTTTATTAAGGGTTCGCAAACGATCAATTTTGGACCCGGAATTTATCAATCTGGAAAGGTCATATCAGTTGGATATGTCTCGATTTCTAAAGACTGACATTAGAATAGTTTCATCATAATAATTTGGGTTCATAAGTCTTATCCCTTTTCTCGTCTTATTACTTTTGGAGCTTCTGTAAAAGTAGGAACGGGTTGTCTTGGAGTTATAAGTTGAGTTTGGGTTGGTTGGTTGGTTGGTTGGTTTATACGCTCAACGATCTATTTTTATGCGCAGTACGGCTAATCAGGCCGGGACCTACAGCTTAAATGGGATTCCGAACCACAACGAACATCCATGCCTAATCAGGGATGTTAACCCTGCATCTTTGGCATGTTGAGTTTGGGTTGGTTGGTTGGTTGGTTGGTTGTATTCAGATTATCTGGCGCCGTCAGCATTACAAGGGCTATAATGCGCCGAAACATTCGTCATTAGACAAGCCAACATACATTTACAAACACCCATGCCTACGCGGGACTCGAACCCGCAACCTCGCGGTCTAGAAGCCAGCACGCTAACCACTATACCGTTTGGTCGGCATGTTGAGTTTGGGAGACTCTTTGAAAAGCTGTTGTGTTCAGGGCCTGACCATGATAAGTTGGGGCCCAAGGCTTTACTTTCGGAGGCCCCTTTAAAACGCGACATTTTATTGGAAATGGGTTTGACACCAAGTCAAATGAATTAACATTAAATATAGAAATTTTTTTATAAATTAATGTTAATATTATTTCTAAAAGTTATTTTTTTTTAATCACAAATAAAGAAACAAATTTCAAACAATCAAATTTATAAATCAAAAGAGGAAAAACTTTGTTATGTATAGCATTGTATTTTACAATCACAAAACGTATCCGTGATAACAATATCTGCAGCATTATTCATAACTTCAGAATTGACGTTTGCTGATCCCACAATAAATTCGTCAAGACTTCCTTTCAATTTTTTTTCTCTATATTTCAAGAAAACTTGTTTTTTTACGCTTTTAAATAATGGTATGGTTTATTTGAATACTCTCTGGGATACTAAATATGATTCAAAATCAATATAAAATGATTTTTAGATAAATATTATTTACAGATTATAAAATATATTCACATAGCTTTTGTGAAACAAAAGTTAAAGGTTTACACCTAATTTTGGGGGGCCCTAAAATCATGGGCCCAAGGCCCTAGCCTTGTGGGCCTAGGCAATGATCAGGGCCTGGTTGTGTTTATATTTTTAATTTTATTTTTCGTAAAAACTAGACTAATGAATGTCGAAGGTGTTTTATTGTATTCATAAAATATCAAATTCCTGTCAATCTAGATCCTCCTGAGACCCCGCGTACATTTAAATTCACATCGGATTTTGGGCTCATAATTTTTCTTTGCTTGAAATAGCCGAATTCAGTCCTACAGCTGATAATAGTTCCACCGATTGTGACGAAGTAGATCCTGTAAAGAAACGGCAAAAAACAATTCCTCTGGCCAGTAGAGGCGTCACGAAAAGTTGGTACGAAGCCCATGCCAGCAATGGACACTAAGACTTTTTCCTCACGTTGTCGGATGTCTGGATGTTCAGCGCAAACAAAAAAAATTGTGCACTAACTGTAAAGTATTTTTATGTATCACGTCCTCACGAAATTGTTTTGCAGCCTTTCAAGATTAAATTTCACATCTGATTAATGAGGAATTTTCACGTTTTTTGGTTTTATTTTTAAATAAAAGTTGAGAAAAAATCATGAAAAACAATAACATTCTTTCAAAAATTTGAGCTCGGATAGATTGTTAAAAAAAATATTTAATTTTTCACTTTGCGATTTGGCGGGAAAAAGCTACTTTTGCGTGTGACGTCAATGCGCAGATGATGAATCAGTCTAAAACCTGTTTTAGACGAGGAGGGAGTGAGGTTCCTCCTCGGATTTTCGACGGAATCTATGCGTGACTACGTCACGGTTTTTTTATGCGTTTTCGGTTACGTGTCTTTTGCTTTGATTTCAGCTTATTTCAAACTCGATTTTCAATTAATTGAAAGCATAAAGATAAAAAAATAATTACACTGCTCAAATATATTCGTTGGGTAACACTAGAAAATACAAAAAATACTTATTTTCCTCACTTGTGCAAGTTCCTCATCAAATTTCAGATTTTTGGCAAGCTTAAGGAGATAGTCATTTTTTGTCTGAATATACTTAAAGTGCTTGGATCAATTCTGAACTTTAAAAGTTCGTTGTTACATAAACCCAAGCCGACCAAACGGTATAGTGGTTAGCGTGCTAGCTTCTGGACCCTCGAGGTTGCGTGTTCGAGTCCCGTGTTAGGCATGGGTGTTTGTAAATGTATGTTGGCTTATCTAATGACGAATGTTTCGGCGCATTATAGCCCTCGTGTTGCTGACGGCGCCAGATAATCTGAAAACAACCAACATAAACACAAAAGAATAATATGCATAAAATTAGCTTTAAATCATGTTTCAAACAGTTGTGGGTCTCAGGAGGATATTGATATACTGACTGACAATTAAACGATTTTGACAAAATTATCTTTATTTGTGGGATGAGTAAGTATTATCCTCTTCTTTGGTATTATATATTTCAGATATTATTATTATTATTGGTATTAACCTGGGCTTTAAGCCCAGAGTATTTTTTTCAATTGGTATTAACCTGGGCTTTAAGCCCAGAGTATTTTTTTCTATTGGTATTAACCTGGGCTTAAAACCAAGGGTATTTTTTTCAATTGGTCAAAAGTGTGGTCCGGTGTTTGTCCTCACTTAAAGTTTGGCCATGACCAAGAAAGGTATTGTGTGGGCATACTACTGCTCCACCTGCATATATAAAAAGAGATGTATGCTGATGTTGTTCAGTTGTATTATGTATCGATGTTTTATAAAACTCAAATAAAAAAAAAACTTTGCAATGGGCTTGGACTTAAGGTCCATGGAAAACTACATTGGTCTTAAGCCGATTGTTTTATTTATTTTCTTATATGTTTCTCTATTAGGAGGGAGAAAAATGATTATTTTTTTTATGCATTGCTTCCATAAGTGTAGAATGTTATCTGAACGGGTTTTCTGAATATATTTGAGTTTAATAAATTCTTATTGGACTTGTTTAGAGTGTTTTTTAATGAACATATATTCATAAAAGCAGATATACTTATTGTTAAGACGTTTTAAAAATCCCATCTGAAGAATCGTATAAATATCAGATGAATTTTTCCCATCAGATAGAAATACGGTGCTTTAAGGTATATATCATATACAATTAAGATGATTTTCTATAATTTTTATGTTAGAATTTGAAACTTTTTGGCAGTATATCAGAATTAAAAATGATGCATTTTTATATATAAACTTTTTTTTCAGTTAATTTTTTAATAAACTAATTGCAATTAAAAGGACTAATTAGGACGTTATTCGAACGGACAAAAAAAAACCTTGTAATTAGCTTAGAAGTATGAGTTTTATGGAAAATAGGAGATATTATATTGTTGCATGTATACAGAATTGTGAATTTGGTTTCAATATTTATTTAATTATAAGTTTTTAAATAAAAAGTTTGAAAAAATACATAGTTTTTACCAAAAAAATTAAAATTAAAATACAAATAAAAAATGTGTTTATAACAATATATATTAGATTTTTTACGGAAACATATTCACAACTATTTTCTACAAAACATAACTAGAATTTTGTAAATCAGACTATTTATAATGAAGTTATGACAGTTGACATAAAGTCATATAACACCGAAATGTCATTTTTCAGAAAACGCGTTTAAAGTTTATTACACTAATTAATGTGATACAAACTAGGTTCACAAAACCCACTGTAATTTAATAATTAATTTGAGTCGCAGAAAGAAAATGATATCATTTTAAAGGTAATGAATTCAGGAATATTTTGAAACAAAAACCAATACTTTAGTCAAATTTTGCAATTCCTAATGTATATGTATACCTTTAGATCTAATATGAAGATAAACTTTAGAAAATTTACCTTATCCAGAAAGTTGTAAATGAAGTTTTAAGCCAAATGAGAAACAAATTCAATTTAATTATATATTATATATTTGCTTCCCTTGAATCGTCATTTTCAAAGAGCTTGACTTTTTTTAAGATGCTATTTTCCCATTGTCTGTATGCAGGTATAATATAGAGTTTTATAAAGATCTGAAAACGATAGTTTTGTGATAGCCATCCTGTACAGTGAACTTTTTCTAAAAAACTATTTTTAAAAAAAACGACAAAGATGAAATCCAAATTCAAAAAATTTCCAATGAATAACAAGTCATTTTGTAATAACAGTGGCATTATAGACCGGAGCACGAAAGTCGCTTATCAAATAGAATGCAAGTAATTCATTCCAGTTTAAATTGGATGTTTATACCATAATAATACGTTTCAGTTTAATACGATACAAACACTATCTCGGTATTAGTAATAAATTCAACAATTAATTGAAATTGGAGTTGTAAATGAAGTTTTAAGCCAAATGAGAAACAAATTCAATTTAATTATATATTATATATTTGCTTCCCTTGAATCGTCATTTTCAAAGAGCTTGACTTTTTTTAAGATGCTATTTTCCCATTGTCTGTATGCAGGTATAATATAGAGTTTTATAAAGATCTGAAAACGATAGTTTTGTGATAGCCATCCTGTACAGTGAACTTTTTCTAAAAAACTATTTTTAAAAAAAACGACAAAGATGAAATCCAAATTCAAAAAATTTCCAATGAATAACAAGTCATTTTGTAATAACAGTGGCATTATAGACCGGAGCACGAAAGTCGCTTATCAAATAGAATGCAAGTAATTCATTCCAGTTTAAATTGGATGTTTATACCATAATAATACGTTTCAGTTTAATACGATACAAACACTATCTCGGTATTAGTAATAAATTTAACAATTAATTGAAATTGGAGTTGTAAATGAAGTTTTAAGCCAAATGAGAAACAAATTCAATTTAATTATATATTATATATTTGCTTCCCTTGAATCGTCATTTTCAAAGAGCTTGACTTTTTTTAAGATGCTATTTTCCCATTGTCTGTATGCAGGTATAATATAGAGTTTTATAAAGATCTGAAAACGATAGTTTTGTGATAGCCATCCTGTACAGTGAGCTTTTTCTAAAAAACTATTTTAAAAAAAAAACGACAAAGATGAAATCCAAATTCAAAAAATTTCCAATGAATAACAAGTCATTTTGTAATAACAGCGGCATTATAGACCGGAGCACGAAAGTCGCTTATCAAATAGAGTGCAAGTAATTCATTCCAGTTTAAATTGGATGTTTATACCATAATAATACGTTTCAGTTTAATACGATACAAACACTATCTCCGTATTAGTAATGAAGAGGACGTCTCTTGATTTTATCATGCAAACTGAACAAAGGGAAAGAGTTTAAGATTACTCATATACATTTATAGTATCCGAAGAAATGCTTTTGGTCGATAGTCATCTTACTTGCAGTTTCAAACTGGTTTCTCAGAAGAAGAAGAAGAAAATAACAAAGCTGTATTTTTTAAATGTCTTCCTATGGTGTTTTCTTTTTTTATTGTTATACTAATCTACGTTTTTGCGTCACTGAAAGCTCAAAAGATCACGTTAGGTTTAAAATGTTTGTCGGACGCAAGGTTATATAAGTGGTGGTGCTTTAATATGGAAGATGTTTTGAGGATATAATGGTAGATGATTGTGCCTTCCACCAAGTTGGCATCCCACTCCAAAGCATGAATACATTTCAAACTATGGGTGTGGAACATCGCACGACTTTCAATTATACAATAAAATTGGTCATTGCATTAAAATGTATGGTGTTATTTACCATTTTCATATTTTCACTCATTTAGAAAAAAATGGCCAGTTTGGCGATATTTTTGGCAATAGTTTTTAAATGGACTAAAGGGGGGGGAAAACGCCAAGATGGCAAAATTGGCGATATTATTCGATAGACATTACATTTTCCTTTCTTGTGCGTGAAATGGAAAAAAATTAATCGTTGATGGGCAATGCTCAAAAGCAGAGAGCTCAGTGTTGAAGATACTCGTTTTCCAACTTTTTACACTTTTATTTAATTTCACTTAAGAGGAATTAGCACAGAGATTTTAATCAAAATCGTTATAGCCGTTTTTTAGCAATTGCTGAAAAAAATGATTTTTTTCATGATTTCAACCATGCATGCGCGAATTTGATGAATACCTTAATGATAATGGTTTCATGGCCAAAACTAAACCGCACACCAAATTTGAACCTCATAGGTCAATTTGTTCGGGATCTATGTTGACCACGTATGTACACACAGACATACAGACCATTTTTTTGAAATCCGGTTGTTCTAAAAAGTAGACAAATGCGAAAAAAAAAATGAATTTTTTTTTCTTAACTAAATGCTATATTTCATTACCTTATATAAATATATGGGTAAAAAAAGTAATAAGTTTCAAGGCTATTAGTATAGATTGGCAAAAAAATATCGTGGCTTTTATCAAAGCAAGAAGAATAATGTCAAAAAAAAAAAATTGGGGATGGGAGGTCGTACAGAGGGAAACAGTTGTGAACAATGCGATTGTAACTGAAACTTAAAAGACAGAAGACAGCTTCTTCACTCCGTCGATTGTGACGCATCAGGTGCAAATACGATGTAATTTAGCAACATTTAAATGACTGAAATCTCCTCTTGTTAATTTGCTATTGTTAATTGGCTATTAGTATAGGTAGGCAAAAAAATATCGTGGCTTTTATCAAAGCAAGAAGAAGAATGTTTAAAAAAAATTTGGGAGGAAAGGTCGTACAGAGCAAAACAATTGTGAACAATGTGATTGTAACTGAAACTTAAAAGACAGAAGACAGCTTCTTCACTCCGTCGATTGTGACGCATCAGGTGCAAATACGATGTAATTTAGCAACATTTAAATGACTGAAATCTCCTCTTGTTAAGTTGTTTGTTGAAAAATCTTGTCACTAAATTCCTAAGTTCTAATCCGGCATCTCTATCTGCAACCAATATGTGGAACTCCATAGAGGTACTGCGGAAGAATCTTTGTTGATCTTTTCGAAATTTCCTGTTGAATGATTTGGAAACTCGGTTCAATAACAATTCGTTGAAATTGCTTGTCGGTAACATTTGTAGTTTTGTCTCAGAATGTTTATATCACAGATGGATGGAGGTTCAGAGCCTTTGTATAAACTATTCACTTTATAAGTGCAGTGTAGAAGCTAAATATTGAAAATATTCACACGTAGTGTAGTCCTTACCTGCCTGAGAGTGTAAGTAGCTCAATGCTACTTACCATTGAACAATACTACTAAACTTTGAGTTAAGGGGAAAAGACAGTTGCGAAGAAAAGTAACAAAAGTGTTCTTCATGCTTCGTATTAGCGTTGAAGTTGCGTGTAATTTTTTTTTTATTTTTTATTTTTCTTTAAAAGGAATGGACTTTTCTAATTATTAGAAAGATGGTGAAGTTTTATGCTGGGGTATGCCTGCACAATTCGATTGGAAATTTTTGATGAAACCTAAAAAAAGATTCAAATTCCCAAGTTGCATATTATATAATGCATTCAAAATAGTTTTTTGGCGGAATGCTAGAAATTCTAAATCGGGAGGCTAAAATGTATTCCAGTGTTTTTTGTAACTGCTTTTACAGTAAAGTTATAAGAAAAAGTAAGGGTAAATTTAAGAATTTTTTTACTAATCATTTTATACACGCAGTTACATATTTTTATGATGACAAAATTGACTCGCGTGTTCTTTATTAATTAATTAAAATATGCATTTCTAAACAACTGCTCGATGTAGGTATAAGAATTTGGTCAGATACAAGTGATGCAATATCATCGAACATACAGGCCTTTAAAAAAAACAAGTTTAATATTGTTGGGGTTTTTAACTATAAATATGTAACAACTAATTTTAAGCATACAATTTCATAATTATTTTTAAGTTTTTACCACACTGACTTTCTCACTTTCTTTTGTAAGCTGTCAACTTCCAAGTTAGACCCAAGATGTAAAATTATCAATCATTCTCTGTTTCCATGATTAAAAACAAATACTTTTTCTATTTTTCAAATCAATTATAATTACTAATTATAAAACAGTGCCCTTTACATTAGATAAAAATTATAAAATCGTAACTAATGTCGTTTATGTAATTTAACGTAATCTACGGCTCCCAAAAGTGTTCGCACACTTACAAATTTCAATCAAATACTGCAATACCCATCTCAATAATTAATATTTCAGAATAGGATTTTCTTAATAATATCTCAATTTCATCTTAATAAAACTACATAAAATATTTTTAATGCATTGTAAAACTTTTTTTAGAAAAATCATTAGACTTAAAGTAACACATAAAATATCTCCCAAAAGTCTTCGTACACTTAAAACTTTTATTTTACAAATTAATATTTATTGAAATATTTTAGTAAATTAGCAATTCGTAGGATATTTTTTAGCATTCCTAACAACTTTTAAGCGTTTGGACATAGATTTCAGTAATTTTTTGTAATTTCTGCATCAATGTTCCTCCACTCTTCGATAGTTACTGTTTTTAGTTGGTTTTTCGTTTTAATGTCGTTTCATATTACTTTGGCCTCCAGTTTTCTCCAAATCTGTTTGTTTGTTTTTATTCAAGTCTGTCGACTGAGGTGGTGTTTTTTGATTTTGTGGACAATTATAGAGGCATCAGAGGCAATAGTTGAATGTTTTGTGCTCGGATCATTATCTTGATAAATTGGTTCACTTTTGAAAGATGTAAGTAAGACGTCGTTAAAACAGTCGAATTGCCTTCTTAATTAAAAATTAAAGAGTAGAGGGTTACCAGACAAAAAAGGCTGTCTATTTTTTGATATGTAAGACATATTTAGCAATCGGATTTAATTCAACTCATTCCAGTCGATTTTTGAATAGTTTCGGCCATTTTAGCTCTGGCAGACCAGTGAATACATGATCTACGAACATTTCTCTATATTTTGTAAAAAAATTCAGAATGATGTTCGATAAGGTAATTGAACATGCAGTTGACTCTCAGTCTATTGGTCTATAATTGAAAATGGACAGCCTCAATGGTAGTTCAGCACTATTTTAGACCATATCCATTTTCGGGTAAATACTGAAAAGCCGTAAATTTCTCTTTCGGCTACGTGGAAAATGCGCACTTCACACGTTTTTTTTTTTTTTTTTTTTTTTTTCTTTTAACGTTCGGGTTGGTTCATAGGTTCATGAACAATTTATTTTCAACCAGCTGGGTCAAGGTTAAGTTCCGATGTTTTATAGTTAAAGTGGTGAAATCAAGAATAGGGAATTAAAACGGATGATATCATTATTTGAGATTTACTTCGACAATTTAAACCAAGTTCTTTTTCTATTTGTTTCTTGACTAATCCAGACTACCCGAAACACGATTTTTTTTCCTGTGATTTGTAGTGAAATCCAGATTAGGATATTAAGGTGTGGGGGAGGGGGGGGGGGGGCAATTGACTGGATAAATGTTATCTACTACGCAACTTATCTACTTTATATACTACACTTACCTATACTACTATATTACCTCTTCTACTATATTTTATCTACTACACTACGGGCTGTACTACTCAACATAAACCACATCTATTGGCTATTTGAACCCAGAAAACGCCGGACACTACAGCTGGTATATAACATAAATTTAAAATCATATATACTGCACAGTATAGAATCCAAACAAAACATAAACTTAGAGTGGATGTTTTGGGATAAGGCGAGATTCTAAACTATGCCAGTTAATACAGACGGATAATTGCAAGTCTACTGTTCTCCCGTTTTTTGATTTTTGGGAGTACGGAATAAAAGAAGTACGAACATTAGTTTTGGGGTAACTTTATGTTGGTACTTTTTGAAGTTGCCTTCAAGTTCCCATTAAAAAGTTCGAATACATCCTACTTTTTCTGAAAGGCAAACTTTGTCTTGTGACGATAAAAAAATCTTGTCTTACGTTCTTCATCTTGTCATAAGAAATATGCCAATGCTGCATAATCAAATCGGATATACACTAATAAAATACCCAAACATTCCACCAACTCCAGATTTGAATATATTTTAGCATGATACTATCTAAAAATAATGTTAATAAAAACCACTCTTCGGTATGAACAATAGGTCATAAATCTCTGCAGAGTTGAATTGATTATACGATCCTTAGATATTAAACGTTTTCTTCTACTCTCACTATTTTATAACCGTTTATAGCATTTCACTATAATACCTGACATACAAGGTGTTCATAATTAAAGTACCTGCTATTTGGAGCTGTCTGGAGCACGTAGTTGTCAACAAATCTTCATAAAATTTGTTTACCTACTCTTGAGATCATGAAGAAATGATAAATGAAGAAAAAACTTAACATCTGTTCCAATTGTCTCCACCAAATGGTACAGGTACTTGGAGGACTTACATAGATGGTAACATTAGACAGAACTTTGTTGTGAGTGTTGTTTATACAATATAATGGTCAACTAAGCTGACCATTAGATAAACTACACTTAGCATGAATGGTTTAAACAAAAAGGGGTAAAAACAGACTTCAGCTATAGAAAAATAAGAATTATGGGATGATCCGTTCTGTCACTCAACGCATCAATTCTGAAAGTGATGAAAATAAAGCTAATTAATCATGATTATCGAATAATTTTCAATCTTTACTTGATCACATTTTTGTCTATTATAAAAATCAAAAGTCAGATACTGATAAACCATAAATATTCCTATCAAAAATAAAATTAATAGTTTTTTTGATTATGACCTTCTTGTTTATCTTATAAGCACACTCCAAGCTGAAGGAAGCAAGGAACTAACCGAAGAGATTTTCAATGCAATTCTTAACTTATTTAAATGTATATTACCGGGCATTTAATTGTGTAGGACTCCGGTTTGAGTTTATTTTCTTTTACCTATAGAACGGTACCTGCTTAAATGAAAAATCTGTACCTGCTAAAATGATATAGCTGTAACTGCTGAACTTATAAAGCCGTACCTGCTGAAAGGATTAAGATGTACCTGCTGAAATGATAATGCTGTACCTGAAGATCATATGTATTTATTTAAAATAGCTTTTAATGATCTGAAAGATATCATTCTTACTTTACTTCATTTATTTGTTTTTGAAGTGTTTGCATGTATGGGAAGCCGTAAGTTAGACATGGGGAAATGTTATATATTTAGTTGCTAAGCAAAGACTTGAAATAAAAGATAGAATTGAATTAGAATTC
>OZ021733.1:6738396-6805896 GCA_963978545.1 Linyphia triangularis
AAAATCCTATTCGCAGTTTCCTAAAATTAAATTTCAGAAAAAAAAAGGGAAAAAAAAGAAAAAGCCGACCAAACGGTATAGTGGTTAGCGTGCTATCTTCTAGACTGCGAGGTTGCGGGTTCGAGTCCCGTGTTAGGCATGGGTGTTTGTAAATGTATGTTGGCTTGTCTAATGACGAATGTTTCGGTGCATTATAGCCCTCGTGTTGCTGACGGTGCCAGATAATCTGAAAACAAACAATCAGAAAAAAAATGTAAACCTAAAATTGAAGTTTCTGGGGAATGACCCATATACTACATTTCTCCGAATAGAAAAAAGATACCTGTATTTCAGGTTAAAAAAAATACCAATAGGATGTTAAATATCCTCCAGAAGACTATTATATAACTCACCAACAGCATTCAGGTGCTTTAAAAGTATTCTATTTAAACCGTATCAATTTTAAAACAGGACGCAATCAACTAAAATATGCTCACATCATTATATTTTATCCGATCAATACACACAATGGTCCTCTCAAACACAAAAAGATAACAAAAAAATTAACAAAAGGAAGTTAAACTTAACCTATGTTACCGAAAAGAGCAAATATAGAATTTGGAGCAAAGGTTGAATATAGAACTTAAATTAATAGCTTGAATTTTATAATTAAATGTGATTTTCTGAGTTCTAAGAAGGGATAAGCCGTGGGGTGACATGTTTAAATCGTTATAAGAATTTAATCCTTTATAATGACAATTTTTTCTAGTAGTGGTATAATAAAATACTTTTGAGAATGGGAATGATTTAAAATAATATAATCCATCAAAATAAAGTTTTTAATATAAATCTTTTGTATAAATTGCCAATTTTTATATTCATTAACAAAGAGCCGTTTTTGCTGTCAACGTGTGCTTGGTGTTTGCATCTAATTTTAAACATTAAACATATCTCCGTAAACAAAATATGCGGCAAACTACTTTTCAAAAATTATTCATTAAAATTAATGTATATTTATGCACTCACATCCATATATATTTTATATATTCTGATTAAAACAATTTTATAATTTATTTATTTGTTAAAACAAATTTGGTAACAGGAAAGAGTTTCTTCAATGATCGCTTAAATGCTATCTCAACGTGATTGGATGACAAGTTGGTTTATTATCGGCAAAAGCTTTTAGTGACAGTGACAGTGCTTTTACTATTGTTCCTCCGTATGTCCCGATCGTGTTTCTGTCGGCTGTTCGCAGAGCTATTTTTTGTTCGTGCATAACCCATCCGTTTTTTGTTATACAAGTACCGTTCCAACACTCTTTAGGACTTTTGCATGCGTTGATCATTTTGCAGCAGGAAAAAATAGGTGTTGTCATTCGAAAATTTCGAGTTCCTGTAACTATATCCGTAACCGTGAGCGCCATTTTGTTGCCATTTACAAAATCTCGAGCTCATACCTCTGAATAACCTGAAATCTCATCTCGAGCTCATACCTCTGAATAACCTGAAATCTCATCTCGATCTGTTGAATGGAACGGCCGCTAGAGGTTCATGTATCAGCAAAGTATTTTTGGGGCCACCCTGTATATTATTTCATACATGAAAAATACGTTGTTTCAGGCTGTTACGGAGTCCTCTTAAGCATACATAGAATAGATAACAGGACCAGATGTGCTATTTATTAGTTTGTCTGTCTATTTATCTTGATGATAATACGAGCGGTATTGATCACAAAAATATAAATGTGTCTTATCTGGAAATTCTTAATTACTTTTTTCCTAATAATTAATTAATAATTGCAAAATTTATTTAAATAAATCGTCTTGATCTTTGCATATTGCTTTCCAATGCTCTCCTCCACGCATTTTATGAGCTAGTTTATCGTGGTTAATAAGAATTTTCATTCAATCATTTCAATGCTAAAACCGTAATAATGCGTTATTGACATTAATTCTGAAATACGAGATGTAACTATTTTAAAATGACTAAGAAAAAGAAACCACCTCCCAAAACATATAACATATACAAAGCAGTTATTTTCGTAGTTTTAACTATTTCTTACGTTGCATTTCCAATTTAACTTTTATAGGTTAAGCTACAAACCGGAAATTATTCTTTTAAGATTTTGTAGAGTAAAATTTCACATAATATTGATTTATTTAAAATATAACTTTTCCAGTTTCAAAGAGAATTTCATATCTTCAATTTAGTCTTAATTTTAATAGTTTAGTTAATTATTTTACTAACAGGATGTTCTGATGCTGATAAAGGTTCCCTGTTTAGAATCATCTACAGCAGCGTTAGCCATTAGGCGGCCCGCAGGCCGGATCCGGCCCGCGACAGCTTTTTCTCCGGCCAGCCGGCAGTACAAAAGAGCGAAAATCAAATGTTGCGGAAATAATTTTAATTCGTCTACACTTGTGTTTACAACCAAAAACCGCGTTTTCCATTAAGTGGCCCGCGACAGTAAGACAGTTTAACTTTTATAGGTTAAGCTACAAACCGGAAATTATTCTTTTAAGATTTTATAGAGTAAAATTTCACATAATATTGATTTATTTAAAATATAACTTTTCCAGTTTCAAAGAGAATTTCATATCTTCAATTTAGTCTTAATTTTAATAGTTTAGTTAATTATTTTACTAACAGGATGTTCTGATGCTGATAAAGTTTCACTGTTTAGAATCATCTACAGCAGCGTTAGCCATTAGGCGGCCCGCAGGCCGGATCCGGCAAGCGACAGCTTTTTCTCCGGCCAGCCGGCAGTACAAAAGAGCGAAAATCAAATGTTGCGGAAATAATTTTAATTCGTCTACACTTGTGTTTACAACCAAAAACCGCGTTTTCCATTAAGTGGCCCGCGACAGTAAGTCTGAAAAATCCTTTTTTTCCCTGAGACTAACAGAAAAAAAAAAAAAAAAAAAAAGCTATAGTTTGAATTATTACCAATGACGCATTGCTTAGTTTTGTACTTATGATACCCTACCCCCTCGATTCGTGAATGGCACAATTCTATTTCTGCTTTTTTAAATGTGATGGGGAGGAGTTGGGGGTTTTAATGCATACCTCTTTTGTTTTGACGTGAAAAGAAGTTTCGTGATCTCCGTGACTCCAGTGCAATAATGGCGTCGAAGATCAGTTTTAAATGTAAAGTAGATTGTGAAAAGCGAACCGGTCGTCATCGTCTCACAATTAACATCGACTAAAATTTAAGATTTAGGAGGTATGGTTTAAATATCTTTATTGATTATGAGTTTATGTCGTCACATTGTAATATATTCACTAAAGATTAACTTCTTTTATGACTTTGATTTACGATGTGAAGAAAATATGTTTTTTTTAATTTTTTTTTTTAATTATTTGAAACAAGAATCAAATATCAATTGTTATTTTAAAATTATAAAAAAGTTAAATTATTGTTTCAGTTTTCAAAATTATTTTATATTGTTGAATCTTTAGTAATTATCACATTTCTAACATTGAACATATGTAGTAAAGCAATATATTTATTGGCTTATTCGGTATAAATCTGTGGCCCAAGATTTCCAACATAAGTCATGCGGCCCGTCTCTAAAAGCTAGTGGCGAACGCTGATCTACAGCCTTATCTTGTGATCATATTTCCATAAAAAAAATTACACATACTATTTAGACCATGGGAAAAGGTAAAATCGTCATTTCAATTTAAAACAGTATCCACATTAATAAAACAGTAATTTAACTATCTTACTTTATGGTAATTTTGATTACCTAAAAATGACATCTGCAGGCTGTGTTCGTAATTTAAGGTCATTTGTTTAAAATCTTCTATGGCCTGTAATATTCAACAGATTTTAAAATTTTGTATACGTACTACTGAAATCTCATAAGGACATGATGTACGAAAAAAAATTAATTACACTTCAAATTTTCGCCACAGGATGAAAGTATGGCACCTAAAAGGCATTATATTGGAATTTACATTGCAGACTGAACTTTATCAGTAAAGTTTTAAAGAAAGTTTTAAACCAAAATAAATAATACAGTTTTGAATATCTGTTCTTTGGTTATTGACTTAGAAGTACCATGTTTCTAAACTTTACTTATTTTATAAAGATTTTTATTAATAATTTTAACTGTAAAAACAACATTTCCTCTTATCTTAGTAGTACGTATACAAAACTATATGAATATCCTTTAAATAGGGGAGACTTATGTACCTAGGGCCACCCCACTTATATTGAATAAAGTCTAGTTCTAAGTTTCTTTACTCACTTGGGTAAGTTGCGACACCCAATTGCTCTTTTAGCAGCCATTTTGAAATCTTAGAGGAGAAACCTGTGGCAAGTAATAAGTGGAAAACGTTTTTGTATGGTCTGCAGTAGCATTTTACAGCTCAAGTCTTTTATTGTTTTACAAAGTTAAGTCAAATATTTTTCTGTGAATTCTAGTTAACAATTTTGTTTGTAACGTTAAATACTAAAGGAGATGTTTAAATAAGTCCTTTCTTCATGTACATTTTTAGTAGAAGACATTATATAGGAAATTACCAAGTCGTGTATCTAGGGTCACATAGTTGTTTATTGTGTTCAAATTTCCAAAACCCAAAATCTGTTGGTGCTTCAAAGCGATAATGCATGCAGCTCATTTTTTTTTTTTTTTTGGAATTAGTTTTTCAAGTTATGAAAATACTTGTAGTTTACTAATAATTTGACACATTGCAATTTATTATAGTTGTTATATGATAAACCAATGACTGATAATTACTAGATATTGTTTTTTTTTATAAAATTCATCTGCGTATGTTTGTTTTCAGTTCATTATGGACTGAAACCTCACTTAAAGAGAATAGCCCAAGGTACATCAGCTACTGGCCTTAGGTACAACGAGGTCTTGTACCTAGGGCCATTTGTGAAATTTCTGTAAAAACCTTCTATTTGACAGAATCTATTATTTTAAGCATTTATATTAATCCCAATAGGAAGTAATTACTATAACGATGTATGCATATCAGTTTCACTTTTTTAAATGGCTCAGTGGCTCATATTTTGTGCATTGGAAAAATTGAGGCCCTAGGTACACAAATCTCCCCTACTACAGGTTTCAAAAGACTCTAAACAGATGACATTTAATTACGAGAACCCTGTATATTTGCTGTTTGACACAGTAAATGGATATTTTCTGATGAATCACTAAAAATAATAACAAATAGTAATAACATTAAAAAAAAATTAATGTATTTTTTTAAAATTATGAAATATCGATAGCTCTTAATGAAAAAGACAACGCCTTTAAATTGATTTTTAAGAAATGTAGCACTTCTTTTATATCGTCCAATTCAAGCTTCATAACACAATTAGCTTCATAACAAGCTTCATAACGCAATTAATAAACACAATACAGTATTGATACTGTACAAAAAATTTTACCAACAAATATTTGAATCCTCAAACAACTAATCTGATTTATTTAATCAATCTCATTTTTCTTTCTCATTTGTCACTGTCAAAATTCCTCATCTCACTTTGTTTCGCCGCGTGGATTTCTAAGTCTCCTATTTTAAGGTACTTGCCTACGTTGAAAAGTTCGATTTTGATGAAATCTGACAAAAAAATATTATTCGTGAATATATTAGCCCAAATCTTTAAGTTTCTAAAACTATCTTCTTTTTAAATCTGCGTTGATTTGAACAAAAGTTATGACAATTAAAAACTGATCAAAAACTGTAAATTATAATGACCGGAAATAGCACACCAAAACTAAAAGTCACCGATTATAAAGTGATTTTCCTATAAATATTAATATTTTCTTCTTTTTAATAAATAAAAAAATTGAAAAAGAATAAGGTGCATTTTAAGTGTGTAAGTAATATGGTTTATATAGAAATTGTGTGTTTTAAAGTTTAAATGCATTTTTCTAGGAATTGATTTTCATACAAATATTGCTAAATTGAAAAGTCATAACTCAAAAAATTGTCCACGAAGCATTATAAAAAAAATTGTACTTCTCTTTTTGATTGTTTTCTAGGGAATGTGCTATCGAAGTTGAGATTAGATGGTTATTTTATGAAATACAACCTTTAGTTTGAATATAAACAAGGTGAAACTGTTAAAAAATCACTAACTTATTTTTCGACTGTCCATAAAAAAAGTTTTAAAGAATATATTTTTCTTAATGGTAGTATATGCCCTAGATAAAAGCATGTAGTTTATTTATATACAATTTATTTCCTAAAAAACTTAATAGTTTTTCATTTAATTATTTTAAGTTTTTGAAATATTTCATCAAAATTTCATGCAAAATTGCAATTTTTGAAAAATAATAATAATATATTTGAATTTTTTTCACTGTATTACTAATCTATAGTAGTACTAAATATAAAAAGGTACATAAAATATTCCTACATAAAGTTTTTTCAAAAAAGTACTCCAAACGTAGACAAATACCTTAAGTAAAACTCGTCATTATTAATAGGCCTAGCCTGCTAAGTGTAGGAATATAAGCTAAGTGTAGTATATGCCCTAGATAAAAGCATGTAGTTTATTTATATACAATTTATTTCCTAAAAAACTTAATAGTTTTTCATTTAATTATTTTAAGTTTTTGAAATATTTCATCAAAATTTCATGCAAAATTGCAAATTTTGAAAAATAATAATAATATATTTGAATTTTTTTTCACTGTATTACTAATCTATAGTAGTACTAAATATAAAAAGGTACATAAAATATTCCTACATAAAGTTTTTTCAAAAAAGTACTCCAAACGTAGACAAGTACCTTAAGTAAAACTCGTCATTATTAATAGGCCTAGCCTGCTAAGCGCGACCTCAGAACTATTCACTTGCTAGCTCACCTGAGCGTCGAAGCGCCCTCATTCGACTTCAGGTATCGGCTGAAAGATCGTTCACTTGGATCCTGAATCGTCTGAAAGCATGCAGCGTCTTTTACAGCTCCTCCTCATCTTTGGGATAGGACAAGCGGTGTGGCCCGGTAAGTTGGAATTTAACTTTCTCGTTCATTTTATGGAAGCTTACTAGAAACTTTGAAGTTTTTCAACGTTCGCAAAATAATATAGTTACAATATTTTATGTATGAGTAATTTAAATATGAGTCAATGAAGTGAGAGTAACTCATATTCATTTTTTTGTCAATCTTATTTTATTTTGTAACTATTTTTAATTGTTTTTATTGGCTATTTCATGGAAACCTACTGGAAACTTTGGATGGAATTTTTGAGCTATCAAAAAATAGGTTTACAATATTTTATTTTTGAGTCATTTATATATGAGTCAATGAAGTGAGGTTAGCTCACATTAATTTTTTTTTTTTTTTTTAATCTTATTTCATTTTATAACTATTTTTAATAGTTTTTATTGGCTATTTTATGAAAACCTATTGGAAACTTTGGATTGAGTTTTTGAACTATCAAAAAATGTTTACAATATTTTATTTTTTGAAAAAAAAATTATGCTTTATATGAGTTATAAGTAAGATGAACTTTTATTTATTTTTTGTCATTCTTATTTCATGTTTGACTATTTTTAATATCGTATATCGTTTAATATCGTAGTATCGTATTTTATTTTGTTACTATTTTTAATTGTTTTTATTGGCTATTTTATGAAAACCTACTGGAAACTTTGGATTGAGTTTTTGAGCTATCAAAATATGTTTACAATATTTATTTTTTGAAAAAAAAAATTATGCTTTATATGAGTTATAAGTAAGATGAACTTTTATTTATTTTTTGTCATTCTTATTTTATGTTTGACTATTTTTAATATCGTATACGAGTTATTTTATGGAAAACATAATGGAAGCTTTGGATGGAGTCTTCAAACTATCGAAAGTTAATATGTTTAAAACATTTTATTTTTAAATACATTTTAATAACTTAAAGAACTTATAAATTGAGAGTAACCAAATATCTACGCTGAAATCAAAAATTTTGGATAGTAACTTATCAAAATAGAACTTAAAATTATGGTTTATTTTATGAAATTGTACTGGAACTTTGCATTGTTGAAATTAGAAAAAGCCTTTGAGTTGTAATTAGAGTTTTTTTTATAACGGCATAATGGATACTTCGATTGTATTTTTTACGTTATCGAAATATTATTTCTGTAATAAATATGTTTGAATATTATTAATAACATATTAATTTTTAGGTAGGATTGACGGTATTTCTTTATATAAATCGATGTTGTGGTCCCTAACCTTATTAAGATGGAACTTAAAGTTAACTGATTTATTTCATTAAAAAAAAACATGAACTTTGAATTAGATTTCGATCCACAAAATAATTCATAAAATAATAAACTCTTATATTATTTTAATAACTTAAATAGTTGAGTTTGTTTGTGAACGTGCACAAAAATATATCTTATTGTTACATTTTAAAGTATATATATCATATTTTATGATTAAACAGAATGCGTAATGAACTCAAAGAAAGATTAACAAGATTTATGGATAGATTAAATTAAAACTTTAGTTTTTAGTTCTAGTTTTAAGCATACTGTGACTATGTAAGGAGTTTTTAAAACTTCAGAGAGTATTATTTTTATGATATTTAATTATAATATTTCATATTATTATTATTTTATAATTGTTAAATAAGTTTAACAAGATTCCTAAATAGAAATCAAACATAAATGTTAAAATATATGTTCTTGTTTCTATTATTAAAGCATACTGAAAGTTTCAACGACGGGCCTAAATTTAAAAAAAATAATAATAATATTCTTTTAATATATTAATGTGATACTTTGCATCATTGCAACAATACTTACATAAGAGTAAAGCTATATTAACAACTAATGTAAGAAATCAAATTTTATTTTATTTAAAAACAATTATCTGTTTTCATATCTCCTTCTTTTAATATAATTGATTTTGTTATATTTATATTGGAGAATTATATCCTAAGTTTCTCAAAATCTCTACTGTTACAAATCCATAATATAATATTGTTCATCATTCCATCTATTATAAAATTATCTTTTAATTGATCAGATAATTTTTATAACATTACACTGTTAAAAATTTTGTTCCACCTTGCACCAAAAATTGGTTCCCATTTAGCTGCCACCAACATTTGGTGCTTAGTTTCACGATTTAATGGTGCAACCTCGGACCGTAAGCACCATTAAATCGCGAAACTAAGCACCAAATATTGGTGGCAGCTAAATGGGAACCAAATTTTGGTGCATGGTAGACAAATTTTTTTAACAGTGTATGACATTCATCTTTGGTCATAGCACATGTTATTTGTTATTCCATGTGTTAAATTTTTGCATAAATTTATAAATTGCAATGCGCTTTTGGGATCACAATCTATATAGTTTCTGATATCAACTTTTGTAAAATTAGCGCTTGGTGTAATAACTTTGTAATATTAACATAAGATTAATAAATTTCTTAAGACAAATGATGGTAGAATCTCAGTCATGAATCCTACTGTTAAATATAATGCAATCAAATGTATTGTTCCTAAATACAATTTCAGTTAGAGGAAAGGGACCGAACGTTAGATACATTTTGTTGAGACTCTCTCGTACTTTCTCATTGTCTTTATAAAAAGTATCTTTTCAGTAGTATATATACTAAAATATACCTTACAAATATATTGCTTATATTATTGCGTATTACAAATATATCGCGTTGAATATACTTGCGTATATTCAACGCAAAAAATTGAGAAAAAATCAGAAAAAAATATATAAATTTAAACCACACTGTAAAAAAAAATTTTCTACCTTGCACCAAAACTTGGTTCCCATTTAGCTGCAACCAACATTTGGTGTTTAGTTTCACGATTTAATGGTGCTACCTCGGACAGTAAGTACCATTAAATCGGGAAACTAAGCACCAAACGTTGGTCGCAGCTAAATGGGAACCAAGTTTTGGTGCAAGGTGGAACAAAATTTTTAACAGTGTAGTTTTGCTTTTAATGCGAGATTGAATATGTTTAAAATTTGAGACAAAGAGTCAAAGTATATATTCTTATAAAAATATTATTTTCAAACAATCAAAATTAATAGCATACATTCAGAACTATACGAAATTGAGAACACAGACTTCTTCAAATTGGATAAATATTGTAAAAATAGCATAATTATTAATTCTTTTCTCAGAAGTTTCCTTACTCTGAAGTTTTTTCCTTTAGTTTCTAAGTTGTATTGATTCAAACACCAATATTTTGTGCATGTACACCTGAAAAAGATAATGTTCATCACCAGTGGGACTGTTTTAATTCTAAGAAGGTTTCCTATATTTGAATCAAGTTATATAGCATATTATTGGAGATCTGGTCCCATCATTCTACAATATTCTTAATCGTTTGATACCTTTCGAATGAAAAATTTAGATTAAAAAGTAGCTTTAGATATTTCTGATTGTGTATCTATAATAATTTAGTTGAAAATAATATAACTCTTTAGTTAAAAGATCCTCTAAAAAAATTGCTCTAATTAGTTACAAGAGAATAAATCGCTTGTGTGCTGGTAAAGTTCACATGCACCACAAACAGAAAATTATAACACTCAACGTAACGTAGTCAAAATCAGTTCGGTTTTATCCCATCCCCCTTTCAACGAGTTATATTTACCTCACATTAAGTTTCATAGTCGGTTACTCTATGCCATAATATAGCCGACCAAACGGTATAGTGGTTAGCGTGCTAGCTTCTAGACCGCGAGGTTGCGGGTTCGAGTCCCGTGTTAGGCATGGGTGTTTGTAAAATTCTAATGACGAATGTTTCGGCGCATTATAGCCCTCGTATTGCTGACGGTGCCAGATAATCTGAAAACAACCAACTATGTCATAATATAATAGTTTATACAATTTGCCATAATATAATAGTTTATACAATTTCCTACAATATAATAATTTATACAATATAAGTAACTATCTCCTAGTCGCAGTCATTTTACCCTAATATTATATTTTATGCAATACACAAATGCATGTTAGAACACTTACTGAAATTTCTAATTAATTGCATGTTGCTTTTCATTATTATTTATTTTTAATCATACAAATAACTAAAGTATTGCTTTAAATAATTTTTTAAATTTACAACAACGTGTTCTTGGTGTTTGCTTCGAATTTTAAATATCAAAAACATTTCTATCAGCAAACTGTGCTGCAAAACTACGTTTCAAAATTTATTTATTAAAAATGGACGTTAATTTATGCAATTATATAAATATAACGAACTATATAAATTATTCATTAATATTTAACTGTTCAGTTTTCCGCATGCAATTATGAAATATAATCACTATATAATTCTATCTCATTAAAATTATAGTAGCTAATAAGGTATTTTTTATATCGTAATTTTAATTTTCTTTAAAGAGTTTCTAAAATATAAACATTTAAAAATAATTTAAACATCAACTGATGCTTCTAATTTTCTTATTTTAATGAACAGTTAATAAAAAAAACTGAAAGCTCAATAGTAACTAAATAGAAAAATAGTAGCTCAATAGGAACTAAATAGAAAAATAGTAGCTCAATAGGAACTAAATAGAAAAATAGTAGCTCAATAGGAACTAAATAGAAAAATAGTAGCTCAATAGGAACTAAATAGAAAAATAGTAGCTCAATAGGAACTAAATAGAAACATAGTAGCTCAATAGTAAAAAAAAGCTGTAAGGGTCGGTTAACAGTTTGTAAAATAATACATTTATACATACAAATTGATATTACTTTTTCAGTTCAATTGAATTAGAGAACTTTCAGTTAGAAGTTATAAATGAAATGAAACTTTTTTACTTACAAACTCCCTTTATTATAAACTCTGCACTGACTAAAACTCGAATTCTACTCGAAAATTAAAATGTTTATCTAGTCATTTTAATTTAATTAAAATTGTTTCAAAAATGACAAACGACATAACCCAAATACAATTACAATACAATGCTTATAAACGAAACATCATTTATAACACGATTTGGAATATTGTAAGTATCAAAAAAGTCGAATCGTAAATTTTCATTTTCAGTTCTAAAATAATTTCATCAAACATTTCTCAAAGAGAAATTTATCCATCCGAATTTTTCGTACTTTTATTTCGCGGATGCATACTAAAAAATTAAGATCTGTAAAGCATTTGTTTGTTTTTAATTGCAAAAATAATAATCTCTACAATTTTGTGAAAGAATAAACTGTATTCCCATAGTTGAGGCCGACCAAACGGTATAGTGGTTAGCGTGCTAGCTTCTAGACCGCGAGGTTGCGGGTTCGAGTCCCGTGTTAGGCATAGGTGTTTGTAAATGTATGTTGGCTTGTCTAATTACGAATGTTTCGGCGCATTATAGCCCTCGTGTTGCTGACGGTGCCAGATAATCTGAAAACAACCAACCAACCCATACTTGAGTTGAAGAAAAACACAAGTGTTTGAATAGAAAGCCCCTAGTTCAAACCGGGCATTCATTAAATTAATATTTTCAATTTAATTTTACAAAAATAGTACATGATTTACTCAAAATTGAATTTATCATGTTAGGGTTTCTGATAAGTACCCAGTTTGCTTGAAAATTATTAAATTTAATATTTTTGTATCTCTGATAAATATCCAGTTTACGTGGAAATTATTGAATTTACTATTTTAAGATGTCTGATATGTATCCAGTTTACTTTAAAATTAGTGAATTTAATGTTTTAAGATGTCTGATATGTATCCAGTTTACATTAAAATTATTGAATTTAATGTTTTATTGTTAAGTACCCAGTTTGCATGAAAATTGAATTTAATATTTTAGGAAGTATGATTATTAACCAGTTTACTTGAAAACTATTGAATTTAATATTTTTGATAAATTCCCATTTTGTTTGGAAATTATTGAGTTTAATAATTTAAAACCTCTTATAATTATCCAGTTCACTTGAAAAACATTACATTTAATAAGTGTCCAGTTTACTTGAAAGTTATTGAATTTAATATTTTAAAACATCTGTTAAAATCATGTATTAGTACCTAAACTTTTGAATTGAAGTAGCCGAGAATCCATTGAGGTAAACAAATACTTTAAATAAGTTTCATATGAATTATTTACAAAAATATTATTATTTTTCTTCAAAAGCAACCTTGGGTGACAAAATGACGCAGTAATTGTAAACTCATAATGTTAATTTTGGTCAGATAACAAAGACGACGCTTGATGTAGTAACTACGATTAACACAAAACAAGGCTCTCAAAACCACAATCAGCCGATAAAGCGTTCAACCAGGACAACCAAGAATCGAGGTTTCATCTGCATCGAATTTAAAGAGAAGAAAATTCCGTTTTACTGGTAGTCCTTTAAAAGTGACTAAATGCTTTTTGTTTTGGAAATCAGTCCCTCCCTTCCCCTCACCCTTCTTTCCCTATTCTCTCTACAACGTTTAGGTTAACCATATTCAGAATTCATGTTTCATTGCTTTACATTTTATTTACTTTGTGTGAACTTATTGTATGCTTTCGCCTTATTTCGAAACAATCTCTGTAATGACCAAAAGCCTCAATCAGTATTTGATAAACAGTTGTTGGGATTGTCAGGTGTAATATACATTTGATCCCTCCACTGTTGAGCAAACCATAGTTAGTTAAGTCAACTTAAGTGAAATTTTGGCAATTTTGTAGAAAGAAACAGGAGTCAGTTTAGGAGAAGTGTTGTACTTTTACTTACTCTCCACAAAATTGCAATTTTATAAATGGTCCTTTACAAAATTCTATGTTAGAAAAAGATACTCTTAAAAAAATTCATATCTGAAGTTTAGACCTTTAATAAATTCTCTGCCAACAAAAAGACACATTACAAAGTTCCATGTCAGGAAAAAAACCTTTACAAAATCACTTCAGAAATGTAGACCTTTAATAAATTCTCTGCCAACAAAAAGACACATTACAAAGTTCCATGTCAGGAAAAAAACCTTTACAAAATCACTTCAGAAATGTAGACCTGTAATAAATTCTCTGCCAACAAAAAGACACATTACAAAGTTCCATGTCAGGAAAAAAACCTTTACAAAATCACTTCAGAAATGTAGACCTTTAATAAATTCTCTGCCAACAAAAAGACACATTACAAAGTTCCATGTCAATAAAAAAACCTTTACAAAATCACTTCAGAAATGTAGACCTTTAATAAATTCTCTGCCAACAAAAAGACACATTACAAAGTTCCATGTCAGGAAAAAAAAACTTTACAAAATCACTTCAGAAATGTAGACCTTTAATAAATTCTCTGCCAACAAAAAGACACATTACAAAGTTCCATGTCAGGAAAAAAACCTTTACAAAATCACTTCAGAAATGTAGACCTTTAATAAATTCTCTGCCAACAAAAAGACACATTACAAAGTTCCATGTCAGGAAAAAAACCTTTACAAAATCACTTCAGAAATGTAGACCTTTAATAAATTCTCTGCCAACAAAAAGACACATTACAAAGTTCCATGTCAGGAAAAAAACCTTTACAAAATCACTTCAGAAATGTAGACCTTTAATAAATTCTCTGCCAACAAAAAGACACATTACAAAGTTCCATGTCAGGAAAAAAACCTTTACAAAATCACTTCAGAAATGTAGACCTTTAATAAATTCTCTGCCAACAAAAAGACACATTACAAAGTTCCATGTCAGGAAAAAAACCTTTACAAAATCACTTCAGAAATGTAGACCTTTAATAAATTCTCTGCCAACAAAAAGACACATTACAAAGTTCCATGTCAGGAAAAAAACCTTTACAAAATCACTTCAGAAATGTAGACCTTTAATAAATTCTCTGCCAACAAAAAGACACATTACAAAGTTCCATGTCAGGAAAAAAACCTTTACAAAATCACTTCAGAAATGTAGACCTTTAATAAATTCTCTGCCAGCAAAAAGACACATTACAAAGTTCCATGTCAGGAAAAAAAAACTTTACAAAATCACTTCAGAAATGTAGACCTTTAATAAATTCTCTGCCAACAAAAAGACACATTACAAAGTTCCATGTCAGGAAAAAAACCTTTACAAAATCACTTCAGAAATATAGACCTTTAATAAATTCTCTGCCAACAAAAAGACACATTACAAAGTTCCATGTCAGAAAAAAAACCTTTACAAAATCACTTCAGAAATGTAGACCTTTCAGAAATTTCTACGTCAGTAAACAGGTCCATTACAAAATTCTATATGAAAAAACGTCTTTTCACAAGACGTTTCCCAAGATTAATATTTCCTGTACTAACTCCCATGTCAGGAAAAGAGACCTTTCAGATATTCCATGTCATCAAAGGGTACCCACCGCAAAATTCCATTTAAAATAATGTCCTATCAGAAAATTTCAAATTATAAAAAAAAAATAGTCTATATATATATATATATATATATATATATATATATATATATATATATATATATATATATATATATATATATATATATATATATATATATATATATATATATATATATATATATATATATATATATATATATATATATATATATATATATATATACATACATACATCGTTTCATCGTTTTTTCTTCTCTTCTCAGTTCGTAATCCAGCTGATCATATAAAATACTCATTACCTACAATAAACATTTTATAATATTTGATGAATCCAAATAGCGCATTATATTCTTTCTCTGCCAAAATGTAAAATAAAAACTTTCTGAGCTTTTGTATATATATATAAAATGATTTTAAGAAAAAGTACATAAAAATCCTATGAATAGTTGTTTTCTAAAAAATAATGATAATAATTTTGGATGATAAAATTAACTATTTTATTTGGATTTTAACTTGTAATTATTAAACCTACCAGCAGTATTAATAAATAGAATGTCGTCTTCAATTTACCTTTTGATCCCTATTCATGAAGAATTATACCCCTTTTTCTTATGACTCCTAAGAATACTTAGCCTGAGATATATATATCTTAGGCTAAGTATTAATAGGAGTCATAAGAAAAGGGGTCTAATTCTTTATGAATAAATGTTTTTGAACATATATGTTCAAAACACTTTGATCCAATAGAGTCAATTGACAGTCCTGAGACACAGTCCAAGAATCTGAAATTGTAAACAAGTGTTTATTATAAGCAATATTTATTAATCTAATCGAAATAGATAAGTAAAGAAATCAGCACTCAAGGTCACAACTAAGCCTAATTGTTAACTTTCACTACCTTCTGCTCTTCGCTTGAACGGCCTGTAACTTCCTTTCTTTAAATCTCGAATACATTACACATTCCGTTACGCAAATACGTTAAGGAAGAAGGAACATGCATCTTCTTCATTGTTGTATTTATCATAACGTAACTTCGGAAGCAGATGTTGTGGAAATAAAAAATCATTTGAGAAAGCATTGCGTTTAACCACGTACCGTTAAAAAGTTGCTTTGCTTATAGAAGCGTTCAGTCAGAAAGAAAATTCTTCCACAACGTTAAGTGATTTGTGACCTCTAATACGATGAAAGTTATGTTTAGAAAATTTGAAATTAAATGGCATTAAATACTCATTGAATTCTTTTTAATAATCATAATTCCTCATTTTGCAAATTTTAGAATATTGCATTGTCTCAACAACACGAAATCATATTTATAAAATCTATAACTTTAGGTTTTAAATTAAATTGCCAACTTTTAGTTTTATATAATTATATTTAACATTGAGAATCCAAAATCCCAATGTTTTGTGTATCTATATTTAAAAACGCTTACAAAATATTTATTTTATTATGGACTTGCGCTTATCTTACCGAAAGTTAAAAAGAGCTATTTGCTGAATGCTTTGTAGAACTTATAGAACATTCATTTCCCTCCATTTATAAATTAATTAATCATTTGAAAACAATTCGTTTATTTATTATAAATTTTATTAATAATTTATAATAAATAAACGTATATGTTAGTAATTTATAAAAAAAAATTAACAACTGAATAGGAAGTAGACCTAATACGGAGAAAAATAACTCCATGAAACTTGATCTCTAATGTAACTTGATTTCTAATGTAACTTGTGTTTTAGCCTTCTTGTCAAAAATAAACAACTTCTTCAAAAAGAAGACACATTGTATCTCCAAAAAACCAATTTCCAGTAATTCCCTTTCTTTCATCAAATCGATTCGTTCCAACAATTACCTCCGATCATGTAATAAAAACAAAAACAACTCTAAAGTGGTTTTAAAAAAAAGTTCTGCCAAGTTGACTGCCAAAAAAGTTATAAAGCAAGAAAGTAAAGAGGGTTCTCCTCCAAATTGCATCTTACTCGCATTCCTATTTACTTTCGTTCCCAATTTGTATCTTGGTGGTGGCGTGTTACTTAACACTTTATTGTTAGATGTACACTGGAGTTTTATACAGACATTTATATTTTCATTTTTATATCGTTAACAAAATTTAAAGCTGCCGGAACAGTTTAGTTGAAACGGGGACACATAAAAGTGGCACAACGCAAAGAAAAACTGGACTAATAGTGTCATATATGACGCATTTTGCAATTATATTTCTTAAAAACTGCTTTGCGATTTAAAAAAAACTCTTGGGTGGTTTAAAAAAAGTCTTACCAAGTTGTCTACCAAAAAAGTAATAAAGCAAGAAAAAGTATTCCCTTGCAAATTACATATTACTCACATTCCTATTTACTTTCGTTGCCAATTTGTATCCTGGTGTGGGCGAATTACTTAACATTTTATTGTTAGATGAACACTAGAATTTTAAACGGAAATTTATTTTTTAAGCGTTATATCGTCACCAAAATATTAAAATTACAGGAACAATTGAAACGATAAAACCTAAAGTAGCACACACTGTTAAAAAAAATTGTCCACCATGCACCAAAATTTGGTTCCCATTTAGCTGCCACCAACATTTGGTGCTTAGTTTCGCGATTTAATGGTGCTTACGGTCCGAGGTTGCAACATTAAATCGTGAAACTAAGCACCAAATGTTGGTGGCAGCTAAATGGGAACCAATTTTTGGTGCAAGGTGGAACAAAATTTTTAACAGTGCACTGTCAAAAAAAATTGGCATCAAAGGAGAATAGTGTCATATATGATTCTTTTTGCAATTATATTTCTTAAAAATTGAATTTTATAAAAATGGCCCCGGTCATTAAATGACTGTATATCACCATATCCTCTTATATAACCCATATGAGAGGCGAAACCCGCTCATACATTAGTGATAATTCCTAGCTCTATTGTCTACTGTTTGCAGAATAAAAGGGAAAACTTACCACACGCCCTCAAGCACCATAGTTCCTGTTCAAGCGTTTTATACCTCTTTCCGGGTACCACTTTCTCGCTTTTTTCAAGGTCGTTTCTCTGTTTAGACAAGCCAATAAAAATATCCTTGTATTTGGTGGGTCTATCAAAGGGAGAAATGGTATTTTCCACTACTATTCTGCTTGAAACGAGGAAGGGAGGGAGGGATTCTTGTTTAGCATCGAAAAGACGGTTTGCGGGAAACTCGTATTTAAGTGAATGTGTTTTTGAATAAGTCGATGTTGAGGTCTTTGCTCGAGCGGATTGTTCTTATTAGGGTGTTAAGCCCCCAGGGGGGAAGTCGCTCTCTTCCTTTGGTGCAAAGACCTCGTGAGGCCTGACTGGTTTCTCTGAGAATTCCCGCTGACTGCTTTAATGGGCCTCTAAAACGGCCTTCTCGAAACGAAACAAAAAAAAAAAATTTAGCAACTGCGTAATCGTAACAAGCATGAGTTAAACCACAAATTGAATATCTGCACGCGCACGCTCATTAAAATGCCGTTGTTCTAAAGGTTCCAGGCACGACTTGTGGCAGTCTGGATAAAGTTGAAGATGAGACTGTGGGCGGAATGTTTCAAGCAGTTCCTCGACAAGTGATTCCCAGTCCATGATAAGTCCCGGTGGTTCCGAATCGGTGCTTATTCTTTAGGTCACTAATTCCAAATTCGCATTATTTCCAGATCAACGTCAGCCTGAGAGCTGCTTGGGGTGAGCAAGACAATAGGTCGGATTAAACCTAGTGTTCAAAGTACTGGAGAACTCGGAAGTAGTATAAGAAAGAGATAGTATTGGAGATAAAATAAAGTGTTCTGAAACTTCAGTCCATGATTGGTGGAGGTTTTTTAAGATTTGAGTTAGTTATAGTGCAGGTCATCAATTATAAATCCTTTGTCAAAACAGAGTCAGCCGGAGAGTTGTTTCTGATTTTTGATAAAATGGACCGAAATAAACCAAGACGATATTTGAGCTTCACATTCAGAAATGTAACTTAAGTTACTTTCCCAATGCATAATGTCTCAAAATTAAAATTGTTCATGAATAAACCTACATCAAATATAGTAATCATTCTGTATACCAGATGGTGAATTATTGACATCAAGAAATAAGTGATTATCTTCTGCAACACTTCAGCATGTTTTTAGTATTGACAATTATTTATCTATTAGAATAACAATGTACGTATAATTTTTTTTTATGAAAAGTGAATAAATGAGACCCCTCTGCTTTAGGGGGATTCGATTACGTCGGAATCTCAAGCAGAGACCTTTCTGACAGAAATTGCCGTTAATCCGACCCCCGAATTACCCGAAGAGCAATTGCTCGAAGACTCTGTACCCAAAAAAATGAAATACAAAACTCAAATACAAAATCGATGCACAATAATATCTCTATGTTAAAAGTAATGTTTAACGAGGTGCATCTGTGAACTGTCTTCCTGATATATTTGCTTAATTTCTATATTTCAAATGATTTTATATTTCAAATGATTTTATATTTCATTACTGTATATCGATATTGCATTTCATTTTTCGCACTTCGGTATTATATTTCATTTCTGTATTTAAATGTTTTATTTATTTTTACCCTGTACCTTAAGGTCAAGGGTGCTTTCGATTGGTCAAAGTATGGTCCGGTGTCCGTCCCCACTAGGTGTTTGGGCATGCGCAGGAAACGTATTGTGTGGACTTGCGCCTGCTTGTATAAAAAGAGATGTATGCTGATATTGTTCAGTTGTATGGATGTATCGATGCTTTATGACTTTGTAATGGGCTGAGATTTAGGGCCCAGGATGATAAACTGTACATCGGCACTAAGCCGAATTTTTTTTTCCTGTTATTGAATATTTTGGGAGGGAATAAATGTTTCGGAAAATTACTCTTCGGGTATATTTGCAGGCAATTTCTCTCAAAAAGAGTCTGTTTGAGACCCTGACGCGATCGAAATCTCTTGATGAAGAGATCGTTCTGAATCTCATTTATTTACTTTCCAAACTAATTTGACTAACATTTACATTATTAATAAATACTTACACGGTAATATATATTGTCACTAGATATAGTCACATTTGCTGTTTCTGAGCAAATGTAGATTTACACGGTGTTTCTTTATCTTCTTTTCTCTATCTTACTATAGATTATGACAATTCACCAGACAACCAATTATAATTACAGACAATTATAAAACCAAGATCAATGCAATTGTAGCTCATTCCAAAAGAAATTTAATAGTGTTACTTGAGCTTTGAGATGTAAAAATGTAAAAGGAGAAAATATAAAATGACACGCTATAATGATACCTCAGGCGCGGTTAATTTTAAAAACTTGCTATAAATGTTTTATAAATGTTTTCATTCTCGATCTTTGTAAACTTCCGTGGTTTTTAAAACTACGCAACCATTGCCTTATGTCATTGACCGTCCAATACCTTATCTATCTGATTCAATTTCCATTCTAGAAAAGATTTCGTTGAACTCAACTAGAAGATGTTTAATACAAAGTGCTTTTTCAATTTAAAACTGTAATTACATCGAATAGATAACCAATACTGATTGAATTTTTAATGGAAATTGGACAAAAAACACAACCCGCATTGAAAACCAACCACAAAAATAAATTGTTTCTGTAAATCTAATGGAAAACAATAAGCCAGTACGTAAGCCATTTGAAAAATAGTTACAATGCATTCGCTCTTTTAACATCGCCGATAACATAATGTATTTTTATTTCGAAACGGGAAAATAATCAATTTTAATACCTCTAAACACCCTAGCGAATAAATTAATCATTCTGGAACATTGAACATTGCTCGCTTGGCGGTCTGTCCAAAGCCAGGGTTGAATAACCTTAACTACAATTACATGGTTTTAATGAGAAAAAGTTACCCAGCTGTTATACATTGTGGTACTAATTAACCGGACGCTATTTTCAGCTCTGCAGAGAATGTAGAAACAAAATTAACATAAGTACTAATTGGGACGTGGGAAAAAGATCTTCGAAAAATAAGAAAATAGTTAAGAACCAGGGGTGTGGAACATCGCATAACTTTCAATTACACTACAATATAGGCCATCTCATTAAAATTTGATATCATGTTATTTACCGTTTTTATATTTTCACTCATTTAAATAAAAATAACACTAATTTTTACTAATAACACTAATTTTTACATGGGCGAAAAAAAATACACCTAAATGGGAAAATCGGTAACGTTATTAGATCGATATTACTTTATCATTTCTGGTGCATAACACAGAAAAAAAAATTCAATCTTTGCTTTTATCGCATTCCTGCGGGAATTTTGTAAGTGGGGATGATAAAAACACCACAAGAGGCATTAGCACAGATATTGTAATCAAAATCGTTAGAGTTGTTTTTAGCAATTGCTGGTAAACCTTATTTTTGTCATGATTTCAACCTTATGCGCATGCGCGATATTGACAAAAACCTTGATGGTAGGTCCCATAGTCACCACTAACCAGCACACCAAATTTCAACATTAAAGGTCAATTTGTTCGGGAGTATTGCTGACCAAGTACCCACAGACACACAGACAGACATTTGTTGAAGACCACTTTTTTGAAATCAGGATAATCCAAAATGTGGAGAAATGGGGGGAAAAAAATCAATTTTTTTTTTTTTTTGCCGAATGCTATACTTTCATTACCCTATGTAAACATATGGGTAATTAAAAGTAAAAAACAAAGAAGAACAATTTATAAGCCACAAAGTCAAAACTCTATTACAGTATTTTCTTTTTGGTCTAAAACTTCAGTCACAATTTTTTATAAAGTTAAAACTGTTCAAATGAACTTTCATTTAAGACGTTAAAGAGGCAAATTTTTCTCTGTTGGCGAAAATGTGATGTTATGTTTATTTTCACCTTCAATTACCCATATATATACATAGGGTAATGAAAGTATAGCATTCTTTCAAAAAAAAATTATCATTTTATTTTTTTGCATTTCTCCACATTTTGGAACATCCTGATTTCAAAAAAGTGATAAAAAAATGTCTGTCTGTGTATATGTGTGTACGTGGTCAGCATAACTCCCGAACAAATTAACCTACGATGTTCAAATTTGGTATGCAAGTTGGTTATGGCACAAGGACCTACCATTAAAAATTTCGTATATTCTTTTTTCTTTTCTTTTTCATTTTTGTGTATTCATAGAGGTCATTTTTTCATAGTCTCAGTAGAATAGTGTACTATACTATACTATACTGTTCGGATGTTAAAATTGACAAAAGAAAGAAAATATAATAACTGGGAAGAAGAGAATACGCCAAATTAAATTCTAGATATCATTCATATAATTGTTGTCCTTGAAACGACTTTTTGAAAATTTGATTTTTTTTTTTTTTTTTTTTTTTTTTCATTTTTGTATATTCAAAGAGGTCAATTTTTCATAGTCTCAGTAGAATAGTGTACTATACTATACTATACTTTACTATACTATACTATACTATACTATACTATACTGTTCGGATGTTAAAATTGACAAAAGAAAGAAAATATAATGACTGGGAAGAAGAGAATAAGCGAAATTAAATTCTCGATATCAATCATATAATTGTTGTCCTTGAAACAACTTCTTAAAAATTTGAATTTTATTCTTTTTTTTTTTTTTTTTTTTTTTTTCATTTTTGTGTATTCATAGAGGTCATTTTTTCAGTCTCAGTAGAATAGTGTACTATGTTATACTATACTATACTTTACTATACTATACTTTACTATACTATACTTTACTATACTATACTATACTATACTATACTGTTCGGATGTTAAAATTGACAAAAGAAAGAAAATATAATGACTGGGAAGAAGAGAATAAGCGAAATTAAATTCTCGATATCAATCATATAATCGTTGTTTTTGAAACGAATTCTTAAAAATTTGAATTTTTTTTTTTTTTTCATTTTTTGTCTATTCATAGAGGTCATTTTTTCATAGTCTCAGTAGAATAGTGTACTATAACATACTATACTATACTATACTGTTCGGATGTTAAAATTGACAAAATAAAGAAAATATAAGTACTGGGAAGAACAGAGTACGCAAAATTAAATTCTCGATATCAATCATATAATTGTTGTCCTTGAAACGACTTTTTTAAAATTTGAATTTTTTTTTTTTTTAATTTTTTTTTTCATTTTTGTGTATTCATAGAGGTAATTTTTTCATAGTCTCAGTAGAATAGTGCTCTATACCATACTATACTATACTATACTATACTATACTATACTATACTATACTATACTATACTATACTATACTATACTATACTATACTATACTATACTATACTATACTGTACTATACGGATGTACGGTTCGGACTGATACTGATACTGTTCGGATGTTAAAATTGACAAAAGAAAGAAAATATAATAACTGGGAAGAAGAGAATACGCCAAATTAAATTCTCGATATCAATCATATAATTGTTGTCCTTGAAACGACTTTTTGAAAATTTGATTTTTTTTTGTTTTTGTTTATTCATAGAGGTCATTTTTTCATAATCTCAGTAGAATAGTGTACTATAATATACTATACTATACTGTTCGGATGTTAAAATTGACAAAAGAAAGAAAATATAATAACTGGGAAGAAGAGAATAAGCCAAATTAAATTCTCGATATCAATCATATAATTGTTGTCCTTAAAACGACTTTTTGTAAATTTGATTTTTTTTTGTGTATTCATAGAGCTCATTTTTTCATAGTCTCCAGTAGAATAGTGTACTATAGTATACTATACTGTTCGGATGTTAAAATTGATAAAAGAAAGAAAATATAATAACTGGGAAGAAGAGAATACTCCAAATTAAATTCTCGATATCAATCATATAATTGTTGTCCTTGAAACAACTTTTTGAAAATTTGAATTTTTTTTTTTTTTTTTTTTTTTTTCATTTTTGTGTATTCATAGAGGTCATTTTTTCATAGTCTCAGTAGAATAGTGTACTTTACCATACTATTCTATACTATACTATTCGGATGTTAAAATTAACGAAAGAAAGAAAATATAATGACTGGGAAATAGATAATCTACACGCAATCTAAATGTTTCTGTATACACCAAAATAAAAAGTTTTTTATTAAACCACTTAATTAATTAACCTAGATAATGTGTCATATAAGTTACAAATAGTACATCATGTAAATTCAAAAGTTAAAATTATTTTTTCTCCACTATTTTACCCAATAATTATTTATATCAGTCTAAAACCATACTGTACACTAACAAAAATATGTATCCGCTTCCTGCATAAAATAACCATTTTCTTGAGATTATTATTGTTGCTAATGGCTTTGATGTTACAACTCACTTTGGATGTTGTGTGCAAAATATAGTTTATTGTTTTATAATTTTACTTTTTTAACACTGTTGCTTTAATTTTAAATCAGATGTATTACAAAAAATTATGTGGTTGTCAACTACCAAAAGCATGACATTCGCCTCTTGCCAAAATGAAGAGGAAGTACGAAAAGTACCAAAAAAATTCAGCAGTTCTTCAATAGTCTTAAATCAGCGTTCGCCACTAACTTTTAGAGGCGGGACGTATGACTAATGATGGAGCTTTTCGCGGGCCGGATACACCAAAATATGTATGTAATGTATTAATCCTGTTAATGATTATCCTGTCGACTTTTGTAATGTACTAATCCATTTAAATTAAAATTATTGCAGCGTGGTCGTGGAGCCGTAGTGAAGAGTCAATTGGTAATAAAATAAAACATTTATTAAGATAAACCTGATAAACCAGGAGAGAGAGAGAGCGCGCTAAAATTTACGTCTTTACTACATAATGCTAGGATTTAGAATGTAATGCGTAGTACTGTCGAACAGAGAGCATAGTCATCTAACAAAATCTGGCAGCGTGAGAAACGCTGAATTAGCAACTTTATTTAATAAACATTGTAGTGAGAAGGCAAGCATATTGGCGCCAGAACGGAATACTAATTATAGGATACAAATAACAAGAATGCTGACCCTGCAAAGATCTCACACATTAAATTGGCGTGGGCAGTTATCATAAATAAGTTGTTGAATGAATTGATTAAAGAGGATTTTGTGCTTTGAAAAGACGAATTAATTTAACGTTGGTTCTAAAAAAGGATTTCTATTACATGTATTTTTAATTATTATTGATTTAGCAATATATAGCATTTCTGAAAACTGAAAGAAACCTATCTTAGTAAAATTACGATCTTTTTTTTTTTTTTTTTTTTTTTTAAATTAAAAACTCAAATAATAAATTAAAGTCTAAAAAAGAACTGAATCTTTTGTTCCTACTGGATAATGGAACTTGATCAAACTTTTAATAAAAGTATTTAAACTGTACTTCCAGATTACTGTTTTGGTCGATATCAATTGTGAGATGATGGAGGACGAAATCGTTCAGTTTATTTTATGATAGAGTCGATGTCTGTCGCAGTATTTATTGCAGCCAATCTTAATAAATTGTCCAAATGAGATACAGTTAAATTATTTCTGTATTTATTCTTAATGAAAACCATTTTGCTGAAAGTTTCTTCATACAGTTTCTTCAGGCATGCAGTGGAGAACTCTATTTTACCTAGTTAACTCACACTATTTCGGACACATTACAATTATGTAAAAAAAATCCATATCATGACATTTGATTTTTTATCTTCTGTGCTGGCGACGGGCCACAGAAATATCTGTCGCGGACTGCGTGGCTAACGCTGTCTTAAGTTAACTTTTAGCTCCAAGAACTATTTGATTGGGAAAATTTTAAGTTTTAAAAAAATTATGAAAAATATAAAAATTTTAAGGCTTTAATGGCAAATGAAGATATTATTAAACTACAAAGAAAATCACCAGTGCTATATTAGTGCTATACTTCAACTTTTTACATTTACAATTAAATGATTGGCCAACTTTATATTTTTTTTCTCTACTCTAAGACTGAAGAGAAACACTAAGTGGACCTTATATAAGACTATTCATTCGCTTTGGAACAAATGATTTCCCTTAGGCTTATATAATTAGCTGTCTTTTTTTTTTTCTGTATGCTAAGTTAAGACGTAAGCTTAAGGTATTAGTAATAAAATACACAAAATAAAATCTTGTATATTATTACTTCGTTTACGGTATTAGTAATAAAAATACACAAAAAAACCTTGTATATTATTACTTCGTTTTTACTTTTTTTATGAATATCCTCTTTGATTTCTTAGATAGAAAGCAATAACTACTGACTCAAAGCGGGTTTTTTTTTTTTTTTTTTTTTTTTTTTTTTTTTTTTTTTAACAATGTAATTTTTTTTATATTTTTTTTAATACATGGTTCTGTTTAATCTGTTTAAAGCTAGAATCTTGTTAATAGGATGGATAATACTTAGTATGTTCTAAAAGGTAATAGGATAGTTAAATCTTAACTTCGGGTGTATTGTAAAAGAAAAATTAAAAATTTCCTTAATGCCTTTTGTAATGGTAGAGATAAAATATTATAACGGTCTATTGTAATAGGATAACACTTTCTTTACACATTTTGTAATGAGATGGATAAAACATTAAAACAAATTTTTAACATCTATTGCAATGGGATTTGGTATAACTTAATTTAACGTATATAAAGTATAACAGTCAAGGTAATGTAGAAATCAATTGGTCTTGGTAAATCTTTGTATGCGTAATATCGGGACAATGAAAAAATCCTCACTCAAAAATAAAAAATAAAAATTACAAAAAAAAATTAATAATGACTATAAGAAATCATTCAAGTTTCTCAAAGGACAATTCAGTAACAACTATTATAAATCATATAAACAAAACTTTATTGAATTGTTCTCTTTTTTAGACAACATTTCAAAACTGACCCAAAAGGATTCGTTTTAAGAAACAAAAAGTTTTAATCTTAGCAAACCATCTATTTTATTTCAATGTCCATATTGTGCAGCAGCCTGTTAGTGAACTATTATGGTGTTGACTTAGGTCTCTTTTTCTTTCAACAGTTTCTGCCTTCTAGATCGTGTTCTGGACTTAAGTCAGAATTTTTGAAAATGTGACACTATTCTGACCATATCACCATGCATTCAAACTTATAGAAAATGTCTTTCTAACTTACACTTTTCACAAACAATTTTCTAAAAAACATAACATTTTGAAACTTAACTTACACTGTTGTGTTAAATTAACTTAATTGTTAATTTAATACTAAAATGTATTTAAATCTCACTTCGTTTCCTTATACACATTCAAATTAACTAAATATGGTTGATATCTTAGTCAAAAAGCGAAAGAGCCTTGTTTTCAAAAGTTCATTAACTTTTACGTATCTAGTCTACATTGTAATTTATCCTCCGATTCGAAGAACTTTTACGGACCACCAATGATTTCAAAACAGTAGGAGAGCCCTGTGTACCAAGGGCCTCCTTTTTTCAATGCACAAAAAATGAGTCACTGAGTTGTTTAAAAATGTGAAACTGATATGCATACAACGTTATGATAATTACTTCCCGATGGTATTAATATAAATACTTAAAATAATAGATACAGTCAAATAGAAGGTTTTTAAAGAAATTTCACAAATGGTCTTAGGTACAATACCTCGTTGTACTTAGGGACAGTAGCTGATGTACCTAGGGCTATTCTCTTTAAGTGAGATTTCAGTCCATAATGAATAGAAAACAAACATACACAGATGAATTTTATAACAGAAACAATATCAAGTAATTATCAGTCATTGGTTTATCGTATAATAACTATAATAAATTGCAAAGTGTCAAATTAATAGTGGACAAGTACTTTCATAACGTGAAAAACTGAGTCTAAAAAAATGAGCTGCATGCATTATCGCTTTGAATCACCAACAAATTTTGGTTTTGGCAATTTGAACACAATAAGCAACTATGTGGCCCTAGGTACACGACTTGGTAATTTCATATAAAAAGTCTTCTACTAAAAATGCACAAGGAGAAAGAAAGCAAAGAGTTATCTAAATATATCATTTAGTACTTAATGTTACAAACAAAATTATTTTCTAGAATTCAAAGAAAAGTATTTGACTTAACTTTGTAAAAAAATAAGAGATGAGCTGCGAAATGTTACTGCAGACCATATAAAAACGTTGTCCACTTATAACTTGCCACAGCTTTCTCCTCTAAGATTTCAAAATGGCTGCCAAAAGAGCAATTGGGTGTTGCCACTTACCCAAGTGAGTAAAAAAAACTTAGAACTAAACATTATTGAATAAAAGTAGGGTGGCCCTAGGTACACAGGTCTCCCCTGCTACTTAGTCCATTAATATAATTATTATATGATGGTAGTGTTTAGAAGATCTTAATCATTACACAACTAACAGCTAATCATTCCTGAATTATAAATAAGAAAACACTTAGGTTAATGAGAGAGTCCACTACTAGTTCATCGAACCAGTTTATAAAAGCTATGGAGGCTTATAACTTTGACAACTTATTACATTGATGTAATAATGCATACTTCCTCACAAAGTACTTTGACTCGTAATTGAACCTATTAAGAATAACAAAGTGGGGAAGCAACAAACAAATTATTTGATAGACAACATTCAGAAGATATTTTTCGAACCCAAAGGGTGAAATAGAAATAGAAAAACAATTTGACAACATTAGCCGTAACGAGTATAAAAAACAAAGAGAGAGATATTTCAAAAGCGAGAATTTATGAGAACGTTATCGAAGGATAAGTTTTGAGCAAAACAAGTCGGGTTTTGACAGTAACTGTCACTAAAAAACTGCTTCTACAGACGTTTTATTATGAGTATTAGTTTCATGTACATACAAAGCATGCACAATTCGGTGACATTTAGTGACGGAAATCTTCCTTACCTAAAGTTTTCAAACGTAAAACGAATATCATGCCAATTTTAGAGGGGTTTTTTTATGTAATGCTTTTAACAAAAAGGTTGCACAGATGTTTGTTTGGCGACAAACTTGGCAGGAAAACTAACATTTCAAAAACATTTTACATTAAGACTCTTTAAATGTTTTCGTCAACCAGGGATTTTAACCAAAGAATTCGATGCTAAATACGAGATAGTTGTTTAAAACGGTGGAAGTACTGGGAAAACTGAAAAATTGAACCTTGTAAAAATAATTTGGAGAAAATCGAAAAAAAAACCTTAACGACTCCTTAATGAAGTTGATTCTTCAAAATAAAATATTCTTCTAATTTTATTTCAATAGAGCAGATGTTAAAGCTGTTTATATTTTACGAATACAAATAAATGATATTCAAAATTTTAAAATTATCAAAAAGAATTTTTTTAAGACATATCAGCCATTATCTTAAACTGCTGCACTATTCTGTAATGTATTGCACTATACTATACTGTACTGTACTGTACCGTACTATGCAGTACTATAATACATCACGCATGCAAAATTTAAAAATTGTATGTACGTTTTTTAATAAGTCAATTGACATTTTATGCTGGATTATAGAATGATGTTCTTAATGAAAATTTTAAATCGATTTTTCTCAGTTTGTTTTTTGTTCATATTAACTTCTTTGAAACACTATGGCTTTTTTTTCTATGGAGAAATCTTAAATTTTTAGAGCATATTGTAAAATATGCCTATTTTATAATTTTTTTTTTATTTTTTTTTAATACTAAAGTAAAATTATTGCAGATTTATAGAATTTTTTTGTTATTATGAATAAACATTTATTTTATAATTATTTACTTCGAGTACTCCATATTGTAATGCGAATTCTTATATAATATAGTCCAAAGAATTTTTTAGAAAAAAATGTGCAAAAAAATTAAAAATGTTTATTTAAAAAAAAAAAAAAAAAAAAAAATTAAATTTTGTGTGTGTGTGTGTGTGTGTGTGTGTGTGTGTGTGTGTGTGTGTGTGTGTGTGTGTGTGTGTGTGTGTGTGTGTGTGTGTGTGTGTGTGTGTGTGTGTGTGTGTGTGTGTGTGTGTGTGTGTGTGTGTGTGTGTGTGTGTGTGTGTGTGTGTGTGTGTGTGTGTGTGTGTGTGTGTGTGTGTGTGTGTGTGTGTGTGTGTGTGTGTGTGTGTGTGTGTGTGTGTGTGTGTGTGTGTGTGTGTGAAATATTGTTTTTCTTATACAAATTCAAATAAGGGACATTTATTTTTTTATTTAAATTTACAATGATAAAAAATAGTTTTGATTGCTGTATGCCCCTTTAATAAGCTAACATCCGCTTCTATCAGAAAAGACAATTTAATTTTAAATGATCACATGTGATCATAAAAGTGATTATTTGCTATTTTAATATCTTACCTGCTCAGTAATAAAGCGTAATAAGAAATATATAATTCTTTTATTTATTCATTGTATTATAAAAAGTTCTCTAAAGTTATAGAAAAATCTTGACTTCCTTTTCAATTTATCGCTTGGCTAAGAAGACAGGATAATGACCCACTAATAGAGAGTGAATTGTAGCGACATTGTTACACCTTGATTATGGTTGTGTTTCATTCTTGATCATTTTATTGTCATATTATTGTTATTTTAGTGTCATTATTTCGAATTTTTCAACCTTTTGTACTTATTTTTATTACTGTTTGCACCTTATCGTTTCATTGTTCTTTTAAAGTTATTAGTTTAAATAAACGTTTGATATTGGGTTATTTTAATATTTTTCTGCTCATTTTTATTCAAGCTCAATTAGGAGAATGGTTTATCTTACTATTGTTCGGTTTATGCTGCTTATTTTTCTTGTTATTTTGCGTTTTCTAACTCTGTTATTGAATAGCTATTTCTCATAAATGTTTAATATTTCAATCTTTCTCTTTTAAATTATGCTTATTATAGTTGAAAGTTTGATACTGTTTTTTCATATTTCAATACAACTTTAGTATTATTAAAAAAATTCTATTTTAACAATGCCATAGCTATATTTTTTGACAATTTTTTTTTTCTAACCTATCCGTTTGCTTATAATTTTTATTATATTATAAATTTATGATTCCTAAATTTAAATTTCCTTCCTCTCAGATTTAATTTTAAAAAACTAATATACTATATACAAAAAAATCAACCTGCAAAAATATGTAAATGTATCATATATATACATAGAAAACTAAAAAAGTTATTTTGAATAGTTTTGATGGAAATATATCTGTAGCCCGGAAGGAAACCGCACTATGTCACAAAAAGCAAATTTTACAGGAGAGCCCATTGAATGTTACATTTAAGATATTTTCTCTCTTTTGTTATGATGGAGCATACAACTTTTCAAAAACGTTTAAATCGGTTATTAATTAACCTAGGAGATAGTGCTTCATTCCACTAAAAAGAGCCTAAAGTGTTAAATAAGATGGTACCAAAACCTCAATTTCAAAATTTTTTAACATAGTACCGTTTACTTCCGGGACACAGATATATAAAAAGAGACAAAAAAACGCATGTTGAAAAAATTAGTTTCATACTTCAGATTTTAATAGAAAAAGTGTGTATGAGGGAACTAAAATATAAAAAAAAAAATCTATTTTAACAATGCCAAGGCTATATTTGTTGAAATTTTTTTTTTCTTACCTATCCGTTTGTTTATCATTTTTATTATATTATAAATTTATGATTCCTAAATTTAAATTTCGTTCCTCACAGATTTAATTTTAAAAAACAAATATACTATATACAAAATATTCAACCTGCAAAAATATGTAAATGTATCATGTATATACATAGAAAACTAAAAAAGCTATTTTGAATAGTTTTGATGGAAATATATCTGTAGCCAGAAAGCAAAGCACACCATGTCACAAAAAGCAAATTTTACAGGAGAGCCCAATGAATGTTACAGTTAAGATCTTTTCTCTCTTTTGTAATGATGGAACAAAGAGCTTTTCAAAAACGTTTAAATCGGTTATTATTTAACCTAGGACATAGTGTGCTTCATTCCAGTAAAAAGAGCTTTAAGAGGGTCCAGTACCGAAATTTCTTCAAAAATCACAATTTTTTTTTCTGATTTAAAAAAATAGTTCATACATTCCTGAAGAGAATGATGTTTTTATCTTATTCTTCCGGTGATTAGAACGCCACAAAATTACCTGTGATTTAAACATCACTAATAGGCGTAACATCTTGAAGTGTCTGCTTAAAGTGCGTTTTTCGAGCACTAGTGTTTTTCACAGATGTTGCATATTCAAATCGATATATCTCCAGAACCATTAACAATCGGCTATTCAAATTTTTGGAGAATTTAATTTATATAGTTTTAAATATTTTTTCTTCACAGAATTTTATTTTTTTAATTCTGTTTTAAAATATAACATTTAGCGTAAAAGATAACTAAAAAAAAAGCAAAAATTTTAATATTTTAACTTTGAGAATTTTTAAATTTTTTTTAATTCACCTATAAAAATTCTGTGAGGACAAAATTTTCTTTATACAATTATGTATTACAGAAAGCTTTTACTTTGAAAAAAAATTTATTTTTTCTTGACTTATATCAAAATGCGCAAACATCAACTATTATGGATTTTTCTTGGTTTTTAAATTTTTTTTTAAATAACTAAACACAATATTTAAAAAAATATTTTCTCAAATATATATAAATAGTATCTCATACATAAAATAAATTTTTGACTTAAAAATGTACATAAATAAAGTTTTTTTATTTTCGGTACCAGACCCCCTTAAGTATACGTATGGTCGTGCCAAAACCTCAATTTCAAAAAAATTTAACTTAGTACGCTTTTCTTCCGGGATACAAATATATAAAAAGAGACAAAAAAACGCATGTTGAAAAAATGAGTTTCATACTTCAGATTTTAATACAAAAAAGTGTGTATTGTGCAGCTGAAAATTTTTAAAAAATGTATTTTGTGCTTACACATGCCATACATAATTTTAAATAGAATTATTCATTTAATGAGGAATATAGGATAAAAATGTTTTTTTGATGTTTATCATATTAAAAAGCGAATGATATGTAATATTTAGTTTTTAAGTAAAACGAATATTCGTATTTCGAGTATGCTTCATGTTAACATGTTTACTTAAATTAAAAATAGTTGGTGAGAATTATCAGTTTTAAGTGATAATCTGTTCTCAACGTGCTACCGAATAAATTTATTAAACAGTTTTTTCTGCCTGCTGAGAAAATGTTTGCGATTAAATTCTGTCACATAACTCTCGCTTAAGAAGGTATTCTGGTTTAGAAGCCCGAATTTTAGGTATTTTTTCGGACGCGATAAAAAAAAAAAAAAAAAAAAAAAAAAAACTATTTTTACTATACATTTTTTATAAGCTTTTTATTGATATTTTAAGAATACAAAACATTAATAATATAAGAAAAAAAATTAAATTTCAAAAAACTGCAGGTCGGCGAAGTGGGGACTGATGGAAAAATGGCTTGTCCTGGTGTGCAGGATATAAATCCTTCCCATGACCTGAAATGGAAATCCATGAATAATTCGTAAAGAGGAAGGGTGTAGTTATCGCACTACGAAACGTTTTTGAAAAAGAAAAAAAAATTTCACAAAATGGCGGTGGTTTGAAAAAAAAGTTTCGTATTTTCCCTGTTTTTTGTCGTTCGGAATTTTTTAAAAATACATAAAAAATTTTTATTTTTTTAAACTCTTCGCAGTGCGATACTATAATGTATAAAGAAGCTCTGTGTAAAATTTCAAGTGAATCGGTTGAGTAGAATTAAAGATATCATGCACACCGTTTCCAGAAAAGTAGTTACGAGAAAAACGAGTTTAAAGTTTGAGGACTAATCGCGCGCAGTCGGAGTCGTTTACTGACGTTTTATACTCACTTGTTATTAATTAAATTTTACACTAAAAATATATTTTTTCACGTCACTGATTTCAGAATACTTACGTTTGTACAGCGAGATAGTCGAAACAAAACTGAACTTAACTGAGCACTTAGTATAAATATATTTGAACTAAATTGGTTAAAACGATCACCCAGTTCCCGAGTAGTGAATTTTGAGAAATATACATCGAGTGAAGAAAATACATCGAGTACAAAAGACCTTGGCGGCCAGAGTGCCAGAGTTAGCCGATCGTCTATTGTTTGCTCGCGCGACCCGGCTGCGAAACGGTTTTGTCACAAAATGAGCTGTAACTCCGAAAATAATTCGAATTTCGAAAAATCCCTTTAGGGACATTTTCTTGAAGGGTTATACTATGAAAATATGCACACAAAAAATCGAGGGGACAGACGGGGGAGAGGAATTCAACAATATCGATATTTCTGTCGGAAATTATAGCCTGAACTTTTGTCCTTAAATACGTACAAAAGTCAGAAGGTGTTTCCTATGGTAGTGGACTTTTTCCGTGAAGCTAATATCAACATAGACTGAGAGGCGACTGCAATTTTTGGACCTCATCGAACATCATTCTGATTTTTTTTATAGAAATTAGAGAAAAGTGAGTAGATTATGAATCCACTGGTCTGCCGTGGCAAAAATGGCCGAAACTGGTCAAAAATCGACTTTTAATAATTTGAACTAAATCCAATTGCCAAATGAGCCATAACTTGCCAAATAATGAGCATTTTTTTTTATTTGGTAACCCTCACTCTTTAATTATCAATTAAGAAGGTTGCAGACGATTCAGATATCTGGCGACGGTCTACTTGCATCTATTAAAAGGGAGCCAAGTTGGCAATAAACATTACGTCACGGATGACGTAACTGATGTCGCCAATTTGGCTTACTTTTAAAAGATACACATTTTCCAAGCCAGAGATCAAAAATCGTTTGCGCTTTTTCTCATTGAAAATCAAAATGCAGGGTTGCCAGACGAAAAAGCTTCTTCTCTTTTTGGCAAGTTATGACATATTTGGCAATCGGATTTTAGTTCAACTCATTCCAAGTCGATTTTTGATCAGTTTCGGCCATTTTTGCCACGGCAGACCAGTGGATTCCTAATCTACTCAATTTTCTCCAATCTCTATAAAAAATTCAGATTGATGTTCGATGAGGTCCAAAAATTGCAGTCGCCTCTCGGACTAACAGTTTCTTCTGTTTGTGTATGGTAGTTATTTTCTTTGTTAGCGTTTTTCTCTGAAAGTATTTTCCATTATTTTCAATAGATTCAAATTGTACCTTGTGATTTAAAAAATTTTATATTCTTTTAAAATCTTGGGAAATAGTTCCTGTTACTATTTTAAATATAATTGGGCATGGCTTTTACATTCTGATAGTTTTTTATTACTTTACCCAAGAAGGTTTTAGTATTAGCATGTCACGAAAAAAAATCAAAAATTCCCAGGTAACAACAATTTTTGCATTTAATTCATTAAACAATGAGTCAAATGAAAATTCCATGCCCAATTATTTTAATATATATTTAAATATCCTGTAAAAAAATTTAACAATTTAGTGAAAAATTAAATCGCAAAGTAGCATTTTTTTTTTTTTTTTAATTTAAAATTTGAAATTTGAAATGTTCTAAAACGAAAAATTGTAGAAATAAATTTTTGAAAATTAAAGTTTACATTTATTATCATGTCAAAGTTACATAAAAAATTTCATGCATTTTAGTATGTAACTTTAAAAAAAAAAATTCTCTCCCCGGTCACCTTAACAAAGAAGTTTTCACTCAAGCAAATTAACAGTACTTAAAGAATGAAAGATTATTTTAAAGCCTCTAAATGTTAATCCTAATCTAGAAAAAGGATCTTTTGGTGGGATTTTCAATACATGATTGAACAACTTAACGCATCGATTCCTATCAGCCTCCAGGCATTAAAATATGCTTTTTCACAACCACATCTCACGCAGACGAAAGACGAGATCTAGTAATTGACAACAATTTAAAAGGAATTTAACAACTACCAAAGCTGCACGAAGTTCAAAAAAATTACGCTTAATGGGACATTTTTCTGTTATTACATACTAGACAATGACAGATGACAACATCGTGAAGGTCAACAACATTGACACCTGTGATGGATTAAGTAGTGCTGTATATTAAAAGGTACCAGTATACAATAGGAAAAAAAATTCTTTTAATTTTAAACTAATAGTTTTTTTTCCGTTTAACAAGTGCCGACCAAACGGTGTAGTGGTTAGCGTGCTAGCTTCTAGACCGCGAGGTTGCGGGTTCGAGTCCCGTGTTGGCATGGGTGTTTGTAAATGTATGTTGGCTTGTCTAATGACGAATGTTTCGGCGCATTATAGCCCTCGTGTTGCTGACGGCGCCAGATAATCTGAATACAACCAACCAACCAACCTTAGAATTAATCAACTCACAATCCTTAGCATACTTTAGATCTTTTTTAATATAAATCATTTATATACATTGCCAATTTTTATATGCATTAACAAAGAACCGTTTCTGTTGTCAGAGTGTGCTTTGTGTTGGCATCTAATTTTGAATATTAAAAACATCTCTATCAGCAAATTATGAGGTAAACTACTTTCCAAAATTTATTCATTAAAAATGAATGCTAATTTATGCACTCACATCCAAATAACTTTTATTTATTATTTATTATTATTTATTATTATTTATTATTATTTATTATTATTATTATTATTATATTTATTATTCTTTTACTTATTAATAAAATAATGTATTATTTATTTATTAAAACAATCTATTACTTATTTATTGAAACAAATTTGGCAACAGGAAAGAATTTCTTCAATGATCGGTTAAATGCTATTTCAGCACGATTGGATGACTGCAAGTTGGTTTACTAGTATTCCATAAAAATGACCTTTTAGTGACAGCCGCCAAAATTTGATAGAATACGTTGTCATCGACATCGAATTTATCTGCAAAGTTTCAGCCCGATTGGATGACGGCAAGGGGGATAATTAGGCCTCCGCAGATTTGCCCGCCATCGGCATACCCAACTAACTCGGGTAACCCCCCCCCCCCCTCCCCACACACACACACGAAATCAAAGTTGATACACTGCGTTGCATAATGATAGAACCACCATGTATTTTCCGCCTAGCATACAGTAATTGGAATAAATGATTGAAATAAATATTTTTATTGAAAATATACAAAATAAGAATGACAATAACAAAGTAAAAACATTACTCATGTTTATATTTTCATGTAATAAAATAAAAAATACAAATTTTAGGTTGCAAAATGATAGAACCACTTTCAGTTAATACTTTGTAAGAGCACCATTTTTAGTTATAAGTTCAAAAATTCGATTAGGCATGCATTCGACTAAGCGTTTGAGTATATCTGCATTCAGATTTTCCCATTCTGTAATAATGGAGTCTTTCAATTCTTGAACCGTTGAATACTGCTTGCCGTTGGCGTATACGGCCCTGCTTAGAATACCCCAGACGTTTTCCATGGGGTTCATGTCAGAAGAACATGCAGGCCATTCGATAACCTGCACTCCGTTGTCCAGGAACCATTCCCAAGACGAGTTTGCAACATGAATGCTAGCATTGTCCTGTTGGAACTTCCAAAATGGACCTCCAATTTCTTCTCCAAAAGGCAACACATTTTCTTCCAACAGGTCTTGATAGTCTATTGCTCTCATTCGACCAGCAGGGAAGGCAATGTTAGTCCGCCCAGCATTGCCAAATCTAGCCTAAACCATTAACGATCCTCCCCCACACTGTCTCTTAGAAAAAATGTGTGGTTCATTTCGGAGATCCCTCCAATAGAATGCCCACCCGTCAGGACCATCTAGATTGAATTTTTTTTCGTCGCTGAACACTACTTGAGTCCACTGTTCTTTCCAAGTCATGTGTTCTTTAGCCCATTGCATCCTTTTTCGTTTGTGAAGATCTGTAAGTCTCGGTTGCGTTTTCATTTTCGTGTACTCAAGATGTTCGTTCTGCTGAGCTATTCTGGATAAAGTTGACTTGTGAACTTTGATGGTGGGGTCTTATGATAGTCTGTTCAATGTTTCACCAGCTTTCAACTTCTTTACAACTAACCTTTCTTGCCGCTTTGTTAGCTTTCGAGGTCTTCCAGTGGATTTCTTTGTCCCATATTTGGATCCAAGATGTAGAAAATTATTAACCACGTATGGTGAACGCCCATTATGTCTTGCTATATTCCGAGAAGACAATCCTGCTTGGTTCAAAGCATAAAATTTGTCCTTTTTCAAAATCAGATAACGGTTTCTTCCTACCCATACTTAGTGACACCTTTTCAAATCAATAAACTATGCGTGCTCACAATAAATGCAAGTAAGGTTACGTTAGTTGATCAAACGAAGCTTTTATATACCTGTTTGTTGAAACCCAACTGCACATGCTTCTCTGGGATCGATTATTCCACTAAAAAGTAGGGGTGGTACTATCATTTTGCAACCTAAAATTTTTATTTTTTATTTTATTACATGAAAATATAAACATGAGTAATGTTTTTACTTTGTTATTGTAATTCTTATTTTGTATATTTTCAATAAAAATATTTATTTCAATCATTTATTCCAATTACTGTATGCTAGGCGAAAAATACATGGTGGTTCTATCATTATGCAACGCGGTGTATAAAGGATTTGAAAATAGGGTATTTTTTGTTGCATGAAAGGGATTTGATATTGAGAACGCTTTGGGAATTACTTTTTTCCCTAAATGGAATGCAAAAAAATTTAAATTCTGCAATTTTTAAAATAAATCACCCATGATTCTCAACCTATCTTCTTATAAATCTTAGCCGACCAAACGGTATAGTGGTTAGAATATTAGCTTCTAGACCGCGAGGTTGCGGGTTCGAGTCCCGTGTAAGGCGTGGGTTTTTGTAAATGTGTGTTGGCTTGTCAAATGACGAATGTTTCGGCGCATTATAGCCCTCGTGTTAGAGGTCGGAAATATCGATCAAAATAGATATCGATACAATATCGTTGCATAGAAAAAAATATCGATACATGATTTTTTTTATTTGATTTTCAATTTTGCCCGAAGCAAAGTTTGTCCGAGGCAAATTTTTACTTTTCATGATTGATTTTTTGTAAGGTGACTACTTTTCAACTGAAATGGATCTAGTACAAAAAAAAAGTTATATTTTTGCTTAATTGGTGCAATGATTTTAAGAAAAATTTAGATAATTTTCAATAGCTTTTAAGTGTATGAAAAATATTGAATATTGGTGCCGTTTTACTGTCACTCACCCAAGTTCAGACGTTAGTTTTGATTGGTTGGTTGTATTCAGATTATCTGTCACCGTCAGCAACACGAGGGCTATAATGAGCCGAAACTTTCGTCATTAGACAAGCCAACATACATTTACAAACACCCATGCCTACGCGGGACTCGAATCCGCAACCTCGCGGTCTAGAAGCCAGCACGCTAACCACTATACCGTTTGGTCGACACGTTAGTTTTGAAGTTTTTGAAAAGGGAATAAATAAAATCGAAAAAACACATGGAACTACAAAACGATCATCAAAAAACTAAAAATGTTTGAAAATATCTATATATCGGTGACTTTTATCGATATTTTTAATAATGATATTTTTTTAGAAATATCGATAAAAATATCTTCGTATCGATATATCGCCGACCTTTACCTCGTGTTGCTGACGGCGCCAGATAATCTGAAAACAACCAACCTTATAAATCCTTACCTTATTTGAAGTTGTTGGTTGGTTGTATTCAGATTATCTGGCGCCGTCAGCAACACTAGGGCTATAATGAGCCGAAACTTTCGTCATTAGACAAGCCAACATACATTTACAAACACCCATGCCAACACTGGACTCGAACCCGCAACCTCGCGGTCTAGAAGCTAGCACGCTAACCACTATACCGTTTGGTCGGCTACCTTATTTGATGTATTCTATACCCTATCTTTAATAGTAACCTTATGACAACATTTTAAGAGGTTCCTGTACAGTTCAATTAAAATTCATGAATTAATCGAATAGTTAGAGCTGATATAAATAAGTTATTTACGAAACTATACATAAAACAAATTGTGCCATATCCTTTGAATTCTTTCTAAACTATAATGATTGAGACATTAAGTTTGAGTTGGTTGGTTGTATTCAGATTATCTGGCGCCGTCAGCAACACGAGGGCTATAATGCGCCGAAACATTCGTCATTAGACAAGCCAACATACATTTACAAACACCCATGCCAACACTGGACTCGAACCCGCAACCTCGCGGTCTAGAAGCTAGCACGCTAACCACTATACCGTTTGGTCGGCTACCTTATTTGATGTATTCTATACCCTATCTTTAATAGTAACCTTATGACAACATTTTAAGAGGTTCCTGTACAGTTCAATTAAAATTCATGAATTAATCGAATAGTTAGAGCTGATATAAATAAGTTATTTACGAAACTATACATAAAACAAATTGTGCCATATCCTTTGAATTCTTTCTAAACTATAATGATTGAGACATTAAGTTTGAGTTGGTTGGTTGTATTCAGATTATCTGGCGCCGTCAGCAACACGAGGGCTATAATGCGCCGAAACATTCGTCATTAGACAAGCCAACATACATTTACAAACACCCATGCCAACACTGGACTCGAACCCGCAACCTCGCGGTCTAGAAGCTAGCACGCTAACCACTATACCGTTTGGTCGGCTACCTTATTTGATGTATTCTATACCCTATCTCTAATAGTAACCTTATGACAACATTTTAAGAGGTTCCTGTACAGTTCAATTAAAATTCATGAATTAATCGAATAGTTAGAGTTGATATAAATAAGTTATTTACGAAACTATACATAAAACAAATTGTGCCATATCCTTTGAATTCTTTCTAAACTATAATGATTGAGACATTAAGTTTGAGTTGGTTGGTTGTATTCAGATTATCTGGCGCCGTCAGCAACACGAGGGCTATAATGCGCCGAAACATTCGTCATTAGACAAGCCAACATACATTTACAAACACCCATGCCAACACTGGACTCGAACCCGCAACCTCGCGGTCTAGAAGCTAGCACGCTAACCACTATACCGTTTGGTCGGCTACCTTATTTGATGTATTCTATACCCTATCTCTAATAGTAACCTTATGACAACATTTTAAGAGGTTCCTGTACAGTTCAATTAAAATTCATGAATTAATCGAATAGTTAGAGCTGATATAAATAAGTTATTTACGAAACTATACATAAAACAAATTGTGCCATATCCTTTGAATTCTTTCTAAACTATAATGATTGAGACATTAAGTTTGAGATGTGTCTTGCTCAATCTAATTGTTGTTCTTCTACACATATAAAGCCATTTTAGCAGCTAAAATTTTAGGAGCACAATCCTAATGTGATGAAATTACGCTGAAAATAATATAGCTTTGGTTTGACTATAGTACTTAAAGCACAGGAAATGACATATCACAATTGGTTTCACTTCAGTCGTTCATGAAATAGGGGCGCGAATACTCCATGAAGTGGAAAAGAATGCTTTAGAAGTAACCTGGGAAGAAGTTTTGCCCAAAAATGTAGTGATTCGCTTGTTTGTTTTAACTTAAGTCGAAGTGTTTCAAAAACGAGTCCATATCGTACCCAAAATACAAGCATTGGTCTTACTTAAGAACTCGAACATAACCATTATTTATTTTATAATGTCATAAATATTACTAAATATACATGCCGACCAAACGGTATAGTGGTTAGCGTGCTAGCTTCTAGACGGCGAGGTTGCGGGTTCGAGTCCCGTGTTAGGCACCCGTGTTTGTAAATGTATGTTGGCTTGTCTAATGACGAATGTTTCGGCGCATTATAGCCCTCGTGTTGCTGACGGCGCCAGATAATCTGAAAACAACCAACCAACTAAATATACATGCTATGATAAATATATATGTTACGGAAAAAGTAATAAACTGGTGATTATATATAATAACCGGTAATTATGCCTAATCACCACTAAATGTGGTAAATATGATACATTTTTGAAAATTTATCAAATTAACCGGTTTGTTTGCATAATTCCCAACTCGTAAAAAAGCCGACCAAACGGTATAGTGGTTAGCGTGCTAGCTTCTAGACCGCGAGGTTGCAGGTTCGAGTCCCGTGTTGGCATGGGTGTTTGTAAATGTATGTTGGCTTGTCTAATGACGAATGTCTCGGCGCATATAGCCCTCGTGTTGCTGACGGCGCCAGATAATCTGAATACAACCAACCAACCCAACTCGTAATGGTAAATTTGATAAATATCATGACTAATTGGGCCAGTAGAATAGAGTGCAGTTTTTTGTTTTGTTTTTGTAGTTACTACTCAGAAAGATTTTTTCGTTGGACACTATGGCGTAAGAGACCACGAATTACACTATTTTATATTTTACAATTAAAAAGTCAATAAATAGTTATTTTAAGTCACACATTTATTTAGCATGAACGAAATTTGAATAAGGGACTGACAGGTGTTATGAAATGAAAAAAAAAATACAATTTACATGAACTTGAACAAAACAATTGCACATAAAAAAACTTGAAAAAAACTGCAGTTACATATAAAAAACAAACTAAGCCCATATTCTAGAGAGAAAAAAATTCAAATAACGTTAAATGCTATTACTACAAATTACTAAATATTTTAAGTTTACTTATTTAAGCATATTAGACTGTTACGACATGTAGAATGACAAAGTTTGCCAGATTTTTTACATTTGCACTTATCAGACTTGCATTGTCCCTTACAAACACATCGCTGATATTCCTGACCTCCAGAAGCCGACCAAACGGTATAGTGGTTAGCGTGCTGGCTTCTAGACCGCGAGGTTGCGGGTTCGAGTCCCGCGTTGGCATGGGTGTTTGTAAATGTATGTTGGCTTGTCTAATGACGAAAGTTTCGGCGCATTATAGCCCTCGTGTTGCTGACGGCGCCAGATAATCTGAATACAACCAACCAACCTGACCTCCAGAAAGAAATGTCTTTCTAACGCATTCTCGAAGTGATATTTCTAGGTCTGGATTGGTTGGTTGTTTTCAGATTATCTGGCGCCGTCAGCAACACGAGGGCTATAATGCGCCGAAACATTCGTCATTAGACAAGCCAACATACATTTACAAACACCCATGCCAACACGGGACTCGAACCCGCAACCCCGCGGTCTAGAAGCTAGCACGCTAACCACTATACCGTTTGGTCGGCTTTTCTAGGTCTGGAACATAGTCAAGCAAAATTAATTTTTCTTCACAAATTGTGAATTGATTTTTGGTATACAACTGACTTTTATCACATTTACCATTACGAGTTAAGAATTATGCAAACGGTTAATTTGATAAATTTTCAAAAAATTTATCGTATTTACTAAATTTAGTGGTGATTATGCATTAATACCGGTTATTATATATAATCACCGGATTTATCACATTTACCGTAACATATATAATCTCTAACTCGCATTTTCAGTTCTAAAAATTAGAGGTGTTAATAATCTAAGTTCAACTTTCAAAAGGCTGAAAAGAATGATCAGAATGACTTGAAATTTAACTAGTACATATTTTACGCAAACATTTCTTAAGAAGCACTTTACCCTAAAAATTTCCAATTTTTTATTTGCTTTAATTATAGTTTTGAATCTTTTAAATACGCATGCAAAATTTTAAAACTGTAACTACATTTTTTAATGAATTATGTGACATTTTATGCTGGATGATAGGATAATCTTCTTAAGAAATGAAAACTTTAAATCAATTTTTCTCACTATTTGTTTTTTATTGATATTAGGTTTTTTGAAACGCTAAGGCTTTTTTATATTCAATGGAGAAATCTTTAATCTTAGTCATGTTGTAAAATATGTATATTTTATAAATTGGCATTCTAATTAACAAAATATATTATATTTTTTATTTATTTCACAAAAGTAAAATTATTGCAGATTTATAGAATTTTTTTTTTTTCTTTTTTTGCTATTATGAATAAATATTTATATAATAATTCATTTAATTAATTACAACGAGTATTCCATATTTTAATTCCAATTCTTATATAATATAGTTTAAAGAATTTTTTAGAAAAATTTGTAGGACAAAAATTTTGTATTTAAAAAAGCCTTAGCATTTAAAATATGTGTAAAAAAATATAAATTTTTTAGAAAATTAAAAAGTTTTTTTTTTTTTTTTTTTTTTTTTTTTTTGTTCTTTGATACGAATTCAAATAAGAGACATCTATTTTTTTTTATTTAAAAATAGATGCCTCTTATTCGAAAGGTTTTAGGTTGAAGGAAAGGTTAAAGGTTGAAGGAAAGGTTAAAGATTGAAGGAAAGGTTAAAGGTTTAGATGGTAGAATGTCCCCTTAAAGAGGTTGGTTATTGGATTATAAGCTCAACGACCTATCTTTAGGCGCAATGCGGCTAATCAAGCCGGGACCTACAGCTTAACGTGTATTCCGAGCCAAAACGAACATCCATGCCAAATCCTGGATTCGAACCCGTCACCTTTGGCATGCGTAGCCAGAGCGCTAACTACACAGCCATCAGATAAGCCCCCCTAAGGAGAAAAGTTCCTCCTTTTGAATTTATGTGTATAAATTTAAACAGATTTTTTCAATAATGAGCACATGATTTACTTGAAAATGAGTATGTTTTACTTACTTCTAAGCGCACTGTTTTACTAGTATATCAACAAAATATCATTACTATCTCTAAAACAAAGATTTTTTGTTTGTTAATGCCCAAAGAGATTTTTCTTTGAGTATATGTCGCCTCTATCTAAAACGTTGAAGTAAAAACAAATATTTTAATTATAAATAAACAACAGAATTGTAATTATTTTGTTTCGCTAAATATCTTTAAACTTCGCTAACACTCACTTTGAACTATATAAATAGTGATTGTAATTAAAGTTCAACTTCCAAAAAGCTGCTTCAACTTCCAAAAAGCTGCTTCAGCTTCCAAAATAAGAAACACTGATCTGAATGACCTGAAACTATTCCTGAATATACGCAAATGGTAAGATCAAAAATAGTTTGAAATAGTCTTTTTCTTATGTCGTACCATTTCCTCTTTCTTCGCTTATATTCCAGGTCAAATTTCAGATCATTCTAACCAGAGATTCCTTTTTTACAACTTTTTAAAATTGAACTTTAAATATAACCCTACTATATTTCGTAGATCAAGGCAAAGATTAGAAGCAAAATAAATATCTACCATCTGAAGTTCGAGTCCAAGTGTTAGCCTTCCGCATTCTTTGATTTCTAAAATATGTCTAACCAAAGACGATGAATATGTGTAACCAATGAATGTAATTATCTTGCATCAATTGTGGTTCGTTGGTTTGTAAACTCAACGACCTATTTTTGTAACAAGAAAATTGTGTAAACAGTATCATTGTGTGAAGAAGTTTGTCTTGTCCTTTAAAAGTTTAAGACCTATAAGCTAAACGATGGTAAAACTAATGTTTGCTCCATTGCAATACCGCGATGGTGACATTTATAATAGTTTACATATATATTTTATTGCATAGTAGAAATTGGTTGTTTGGTAAGTTGGTTGATACGTTCAACGACCTATTTTTGTGCCCATTAACGGCTAATAAGGCCGAGACCTACAGCTTAACGTGGATTCCAAACCACAATAAACACAACTAACCCCAGGATTCAAACCCGGCACCTTTGGCATGCAAGGTCAGAGCGATAACCATACAGCCCATCAATTGTGATACTGCCTCATAGGTGTTTTCCAGGTTGCCTTCGTATGAGACCCAATATTCCAGGTCTTTTCCTTTAAAAGACCTCCCAGAAAGTATTTTCCTTTAATATTTCCGTTAGCGTGCTAGCTTCTAGACCGCGAGGTTGCGGGTTCGAGTCCCGTGTTGGCATGGGTGTTTGTAAATGTATGTTGGCTTGTCTAATGACGAATGTTTCGGCACATTATAGCCCTCGTGTTGCTGACGGCGCCAGATAATCTGAATACAACCAACCAACCTTTAATATTTCCGGCCTATCAAACAGTATAGTGGTTAGCGTGCTAGCTTCTAGACCGCGAGGTTGCGGGTTCGAGTCCAGTGTTAGGCATGGGTGTTTGTAAATGTATGTTGGCTTGTCTAATGACGAATGTTTCGGCGCATTATAGCCCTCGTGTTGCTGACGGTGCCAGATAATCTGAAAACAACCAACCAAGCCTAAATTCAAGTTCATTTAATAAATAAATTTTGAAACGTAGTTCGCTGCACATTTTGCTGATAGAAATGGTTGGTTGTTTTCAGATTATCTGGCACCGTCAGCAACACGAGGGCTATAATGCGCCGAAACATTCGTCACTAGACAAACCAACATACATTTACAAACACCCATGCCTAACACGGGACTCGAACCCGAAACCTCGCGGTCTAGAAGCTATCACGCTAACCACTATACCGTTCTGATAGAAATGATTTTGATATTTAAAAATAGATGCAAACACCGAGCATACGTGCCGACCAAACGGTATAGTGGTTAGCGTGCTAGCTTCTAGACCGCGAGGTTGCGGGTTCGAGTCCCGTGTTTGGCATGGGTGTTTGTAAATGTATGTTGGCTTGTCTAATGACGAATGTTTTGGCGTATTATAGCCCTCGTGTTGCTGACGGCGCCAGATAATCAGATAATCTGAAAACAACCTACCAACCAACCAACCGAGCATACGCTGTTTAAAGAATCGGCGCTGTGTTAATGAATATAAAAATTGACAATGCATGTCAAGTATTTATATTAAAAACTCTGTTTTGATGGGTTATATTATTTTAAATATATGTAATATGCCCATAGGGCTACTACAAAAGGTGAAGGAACGTTTTTTGGAATTTTTTTCTGCAGCTCTCATTTGTAACCAAACACTAAGTATAAAAAATGGTTTCTCTAAAACTAATTTGCAAATTAAAACATTGGTCTTGAAAAAATTGTCTTATTCGTCGATTGGTTGTTAATATCTATGTGTGTAGGGGCCAAATTTCATTTAAATCTTTCAAGCAGTTTCCGATTGGTTTTTTGGTTATTTGGTTGGTTGTGTTCAGATTATCTGGCGCCGTCAGCAACACGAGGGTTCTAATGCGCCGAAACATTCGCCATTAGACAAGCCAGCATACATTTACAAACACCCATGCCAGGTTGGTTATTTGGAGTTTTATGGCGCAAGAGCTACACTTGGGCCATACTGCTCCCAAGCAGTTTCCGAATTATTCAACATTCAATGATTTGTATAGACAAACATTTGGTCACTTTATAAACGTTACATTTTTGACCTTTTGAACTTTCGGGACAAAATCCATGACAACCGTCTGAACTTTATAAATGTGTTTTTTCAAAGAATATTCATTTTTTTTTCACCCTTTCAAATTGCCAATCGATAAATAGTAAAAACAAATTGACTATAGATAAGGCTTAAAGTCAAAGTTAATCGATTAATCTCCATTTTGAGAAACAAATGGGTTCACTCTTAACAAGTAACCTGTTTTGTTTACAAATCCATATTGTGCTGCGGCGTGATGTTGAACTATTGAGTTTGTGATTTAGTTCACTTTTTAACCCTCTTACCTGTGGAGTTCATTTCAAAATGTGTCAAAAATAAAACGCAGTTTGGTATCAACGGAATAATTTGATTTGTTTTGGTTTACGGGATTTGGTTTGTTTTAGTTAACCTGTTGTTGTTGTTGTTGCTAATCCTCACTGTCTGACGGAGTCAGACAAGATCCACGAGTTCGTTGACTAAAAGGAAGTCGAAGACTAGGAGAGAATTGCTAAAGAGATCCTCCTTAGAGAGTCTCATGCAATCCAAGAGGTGCTCAGGAGAGGCCTGTTGATTTTGGCACTTGGTGCAGGTGGCGAAGGTTTTCCTGCCCTCTTTGAAAGTGAGGCACTAGATGTGACCGCTAGCAAGCCTTGATAGAATAGTCCGGGTACGTCTGTCACACGGGAGGTCAAGGGACAAACCCGGTTTTGAGCCCTTGTACCAATTATGGGTTGGGGGTGTTTTCCACTCCTCCGAGATCTTTGATTTTTCCAGAAAGTATAATTCCAAAAAAGTAAGTATGGAAGAGGGAGATGTTGAAATCCTACAACCCTCCTTAGCAAGAATATCGGCCATTTCGTTCCCATGGAGATTCATATGGGAAGGTACCCATTGCAAATGAACATCATGATTAAGAGAAATGAGCTTTAATTTTAGTTAACCTAAAATGCAGCACCAATCAGCGTAAGAAAAACACTGATGGGTTGCTCGAAATGGATTCGGTTGACACAAGCAAGGGGTTAAATCCTTTATGCTAACTTCGTTTTGTTAGTAGGTTCCATTTTGGCGTAAAAAATCTTCGGAGGACTAATTAACCCCCAAGCCGTCATCCAATCGAACTGAAACTTGGCAGATAAACTAGTTATCGATGAGTGGTAGTGATGCTCCACCGTAGGTGAGAAAGGAAGCACTATGGGAATGGAAAGACTTCCCTGATAGTCCGAGAGGCGACTGCAATTTTTGGACCCCATCGAACATCATTCTGAATTTTTTATAGAAATTAAAGAAAAGTGAATAGATTAGGAATCCACTGGTCTGCCGTGGCAAAAATTGCCGAAACTGATCAATAATCGACTTGGAATGAGTTGAACTAAAATCCGATTGCCAAATATGTCATAACTTGCCAAAAAGAGAACAAACTTATTCGTCTGGCAACCCACTTCATTTTGATTTTCAATGAGAAAAAGCGCAAACGATTTCTGATCTTTTGCTCGGAAAACTTATATCTTTTAAAATTAAGACAAATTGGCGACATCAGTTATGTCATAAGTGACGTAATACTTTTTGCCAACTTGGCTCCTTTTTAATAGATGCAAGTAGACCGTCGCCAGATATCTGAATCGTCTGCAACCTTCTTAATTGAAAATTAAAGAGTGAGGGTTACCAAATAAAAAAAAATGCTCATTATTTGGCAAATTATGGCGCATTTGGCAATTGGATTTAGTTCAACTTATTAAAAGTCGATTTTTGACCAGTTTCGGCCATTTTTGCCACGGCAGACCAGTGGATTCGTAATCTACTCACTTTTCTCTAATTTCTATAAAAAAATTCAGAATGATGTTCGATGGGGTCCAAAAATTGCAGTCGCCTCTCAGTCTATGACTCATCGTTGTTGATGACAATGCATTCTATCAAGTTTTGGGGTGAAACAAAAAGTTAGATAATGACACCGAATCGATAGTTTTCTTCTTAGTGGTTAAACACAATAAAAATGGGATCTGATCTTAAAATCGCTTAAATAATTAACAACTGAACACAAAAGTTGGCAATACATGTAAAGGATTTATAGTAAAAAATTGGTTTTCATGCATAATTTTTTTATCCACCGTTTAGTCCTAGATTGTTCTTCTGGGCTTAATTCTGAATTATTAAAAATGTTACACCAGCGGTTCCCACCCTTTTCAGTTTTGCGGACCATCTATTTCTTAAAAACAAACAACAAAGAAACTTCACAGCCCACTAGCTAATATAATAAGTGCATGCGTGCTTCAGTAATTAATAAAATATACTTTACAAGAAGGATAAAACAATATTTTGTTTTATAAAGAAAGGAACATTATTATATTCAATTTTCACAGCCCAAAACTTCACAGCCTACTAGCTAATAGAATATGTGCATGCGTGCTTCAGTAATTAATAAAATATACTTTACAAGAAGGATAAAACAATATTTTGTTTTATAAAGAAAGAAATATTATTGTATTCACTTATCTGTCACAACTATAAGAAAACTTAAAAACAAATGGTCAAAGTATAAAAAAAAAAGTCAATGGGATTTTTGACATTGTTAGTTCCCCATGAGAGAGTCAATACCTGGATTAAAACTAGATAGTTTTAGCTACTTTGTTGAATTCATGGGTTATTCACGCGGTACACCATCGAAGAATACAATCAATAATTCGATTGTTGCTGAAAATCGAGTGACTCGATTGTTCCTATCTCTACCCCTGAAGCTCCTATAATATTTAGATTTGCTTAGATTTACGACCAGCGTCCACGGTCCTGAACCACTCTACTCGTGGCCCACTTGTGGGTTGGGAACTAGAGGTCGGAAATATCGATACTATATCGTTGCATGGGGGAAAATATCGATAAAATATCGATATATCGATACGTGATTTTTTTTTTTATTTCATTTTCAATTTTGTAGGAAACGAAGTTTTATGGGGCAAATTTCTTCTTTTCACGATTGCTTTTTGTAAGGTGATTACTTTTCCATCTGAAATGGATTTATTACAAAAGAAAAAGTTGTATTTTCGCTTAATTGGTGCAGTAATTTTAAGAAAAACTTAGATAGTTTTCAATAGCTTTTAATGGCAACGCTGAATACTTAGCATAATATTTTTACAATGTAAATAACTGAAAAATTAACAGAGCGATGAATATTTATGTATATATATATATATATATATATATATATATATATATAACTAACACGTTTTTTCTAATTTTATTTTAATTTTCAAAAGACAGGGAGGTGCATCCCCTTGTACCCTCATGTTGGCGCCCATGATTGTGAAGTGTATGGCAAAATATTGAATATTGGTGCCATTTTAACTGCCTCTCAGCCATATCCAAACTTTAGTTTTGAAGTTTTTGGTTGGTTGGTTGGTTGTTTTCAGATTATCTGGCGCCGTCAGCAACACGAGGGCTATAATGCGCCGAAACATTCGTCATTAGACAAGCCAACATACATTTACAAACACCCATGCCATACACGGGACTCGAACCCGCAACCTCCCGGTCTAGAAGCCAGCACCCTAACCACTATACCGTTTGGTCAAATTGAAGTTTTTGAAAAAGGAATAAAGAAAATCGAAAAAACTTATGAAACTACAAAACGATCATCAAAAAACTAAAAATGTTTGAAAATATCAATATATCGGTGACTTTTATCGATATTTGTAATATCGATATTTCAAAAATAATATCGATAACAATATCGTCGTATCGATATATCGCCGACCTCTATTGGGAACCACTGACTTACACCATTCTGACTTTAATCCCCTTATTTGGGGAAGAATAGACTTGGGGAAAGTGATTGGTGAGCTAAGTCGAAAGTAGCTGTAGCTTTGTGTTTTTTCAAAAAGAAAAGCAATTCAATGCCTCTTTGTAATTGTGTCCTTCTCTTCCAGCATCCATCTTCGAGTTGCCCGACCTTACTCGGCGGATCCCCGAAAGATCTTCAACACCCGGTAAGTGTTCTTTGCTTTCTCTGTTTCTTGAAAATTGTGTTACGGGCCATGAAACCGCAACCTTTGTTTCCCACGAGTACAAAAGTCCGGAAAGAAATTGCTTTCGTAGAAAATCTATCGGAAGACTCTATAAATCAAAAGAAGAAAAAACATCCTTGTTCTTTTGGATCCATTGCAAAAACATGTTATAGGCTTATTCAATGAAAACTCGTATTGTAGATCGGCTTTTTTAAACTATGGGATACTATCCACTAGTGGGTCTCTTCAAAATGGTGGTATGTTTTCACCCATTAACGATGGTTAGGAAGGAAATTTGTCAATCAACATTTTAGTATTTTTCTTTGTAATAAATTGCGATTGTGGTTCCACTTAGTGTTTTTAAAAATCATAAAAATAATTTTCCAAAAATTGACAAAATTCAAAATATACTTTAAATGATCTAATTAAAAAAGGGATAGGATAAAAAGTCCTTTTTTTTAAACTATTTCAAAATAGTCTTTAATGGGTTAATATAGAATTCTCTTTCTGTTTCTTAAACTGAAAGTTTTTAAATCTTGACTGTTTTAAAAAAGGAATTTTAAAGTTTGCGCTGTTGAATTTAACTTTTAGAAAAAAATATTTTACAGTAAAATTAAATTACTTTAGAAGAGTTTGATATGAAATAACTTCTTTTTTATAATTTCAAAAAATGTATTTTACACTTAGTATTGTGAACGAATAATACACCAAATAAAACATAATACACTAAAAAAATATAAAGTTATCTACAAAAAAAGTGTATCACGATTGGTAGAGTTTTTAAAAGTGTTTTTTGTTGTTGTTGCTGTTGATTTTTAATTTTCAGTGAAAACACTAAATAGAGACATTCCACGGTGACATACTAATATTTAAATTACTTTTATTGATAACTATTAAAAAAAATTATGAATTATAATAAATAATTTATTTTCAATTAAATTAACTCTAGAATGTAAACTGCTAAAAGAATTAGTCTTAATAGAATAAAATATTTTCTATTAAATTTTTGTCTTCGATAAGTTAGTAAAGTCAATTTAATTCTTCACTCAGGATTCTCATCAGGATTTTTTTCTTTTTAATGAATTTTTTTTTTTTCGTTTTCTTTTTGCTCCTGGACCGTTGAAAAAAAAAACACAAAAATCCTAAATGTCTATTTAATAAAATAATTAATAAAAGCGTTGTGTAGCATATATTCATCATGTGCTAACGAAGCTTCTCTTCTTACTAGTATAATTTAATAAACATATCACTATTACAATTTAATTAATATATAACTAATGTGACTGTAGTTAAAATGTGCTGACACAATTTAGTTAGTCTGTAACCATATACAATATACAAAATTAGCTATATTTTTACAGAAATGTATTCCCACAAAAAATGATATTCGACAAGAATAACCATCTGAGAATTCATTGCATTAAAAAAGGATTGTATTACCATTAAGTCTCACTTTTGATATCGAAAAAAAATTTCAAATGTTAAAGCGTGATTGAGTTATGACTCAATAGTAAAAAAATTTCCAGGAGAACAATAAAAGACAAAACTTTTCTATTTGTAGGCTAGCTATTAAAATTAGCTATATTTTTACAGAAATGTATTCCCACAAAAAATGATATTCGACAAGAATAACCATCTGAGAATTTATTGCATTAAAAAAGGATTGTATTACCATTAAGTCTCACTTTTGATATCGAGAAAAAATGTTTCAAATGTTAAAGTGTGATTGAGTTATGACTCAATAGTAAAAATTTTTCCAGGAGAACAATAAAAGACAAAACTTTTCTATTTGTAGGCTAGCTATTAAAATTAGCTATATTTTTACAGAAATGTATTCCCACAAAAAATGATATTCGACAAGAATAACCATCTGAGAATTCATTGCATTAAAAAAGGATTGTATTACCATTAAGTCTCACTTTTGATATCGAAAAAAAATTTCAAATGTTAAAGCGTGATTGAGTTATGACTCAATAGTACAAATTTTTCCAGGAGAACAATAAAAGACAAAACTTTTCTATTTGTAGGCTAGCTATTAAAATTAGCTATATTTTTACAGAAATGTATTCCCACAAAAAATGATATTCGACAAGAATAACCATCTGAGAATTCATTGCATTAAAAAAGGATTGTATTACCATTAAGTCTCACTTTTGATATCGAAAAAAAATTTCAAATGTTAAAGCGTGATTGAGTTATGACTCAATAGTACAAATTTTTCCAGGAGAACAATAAAAGACAAAACTTTTCTATTTGTAGGCTGTGCTTACAAAGGGGATCGCTATTCTCACGGCGATCAAGTACCAACCTTGGAACCTTGTTTGAATTGCACTTGTATTCGGGCCGTCGTGGTGTGCTACCTGAGAGTTTGCCCTTCATCACCAACCCCACCCCCGGGGTGTTTTCTCGCTAGAGAGGTTGGCCAATGCTGCCCGACACTAGAATGTGGTAAGTAGATTCTTAATAAAGAAATTTCAAGAACATCTTTCATCGGAGATTAAATACATCTCCGATAGACAGATTGGACGGTCATTGAACTTCAGACTTGGCTCGTGATGGTTTTTTCGTGGCGAAATGGATTAATTTGTTTAGAAGTTTTTAATCCGTTTAACCTTTTAGGAACGATTGAAGTCAACATTTTATTAATATGAGAGTTAGCGTTTAAAATAGAACTGTTGTATTTTTGAAATTTTGTTTGAATTAGCAATATTTGAAACCCGCATTTAACCCTCTATAGTCCATGATTTTTTTCTTTTTGATGAAATAATTTTTTGTTCGTTTTCTTTTTGCTCATGGACCACTGAAAAATATACAAAAAAATCCTAAGTACATATTTAATTAAATAATTAATTAAAATATTTATGTAGCATATATGCAACATCATGTGCTAACGAAGCTCCTCCTCCTTAAGTTGTGTAGCATATATGCTATACTATGCCAAAAAGAGTTAACATTGTAATATTTGTCTGAAAACACAAATGAGGAATTTAAAGTCGGAGTGATGTAAGTCACATTTTCAACAATATTGACTTAAGTCCAGAAATACTATCTTGAAGGACTAAATAGAAATGATGAAAAGTGAACTAAGTCACAACCTCAATAGTTCACCACCAGGATCGCAACACAATATAAACAAGTAAATAAAATAGGTGGTTAGTGAAGAGTAAAACCTTTTGTGACTCAAAATGGAGATTAATGGACACTTACACCACTCATCATTTGAGATTTTTTAAGTCAGAGTGTTGTGTTCAGAACGCGATTGTGGCCCGTTTTAAACCCAACAATCTGACCGCTTTAAACGCATTCTCTTTAATTATTCGCATCTAATTTGTTTTACGTACATACACACTTCAAATATCGCAAAACAATGGGGTTTTAGTTTTTTTGAAGTCAGAGTGTTGTGTTCAGAACGCGATTGTGGCCCGTTTTAAACCCAACAATCTGACCGCTTTAAACGCATTCTCTTTAATTATTCGCATCTAATTTGTTTTACGTACATACACACTTCAAATATCGCAAAACAATGGGGTTTTAGTTTTTTTGAAGTCAGAGTGTTGTGTTTAAAACGGGATTATGGCCCGTTTTAAACGCAACACTCCGACCGTTTTGACTGCATACTCTTAAATTATTCGTATCTAATTTGTTTTACGTACTTCAAATATAACAAAACAACCCAAATGGGATTTTTTTTTCCTCTTTTAAATAACCTCTAACTGGAATTTCTACAAGAAAATGGTGTCATCTTAAAGCTAGCTAGTTATTTTATTAGTTTGATGTACTATTTTGTTCTGAAAATAAATTTGAAAATTTTTAACTCATGCACTGAAATGCATTAGGAAAAAAAGAAATTTTGCCAGATTTTTACAAAAAAATTTTAAAAAATTGTAATATTTCTACCTTCAAAGTTGAAAAAATTCTATTAAAAAGCTATATATTCTAGAATCTTAATGTAGAGTGAAAACATTAAGGATGATGTTACGAACCATTTCCAACCATAATTTTTCTTCTTGGCCTTATCAAATGTGAGTAATCACTGTTCAAAATTATGCTAATTGATGAATTAAATGTTAATTAGCCAAATCGGGAAGGGGGGGGGGGGGGAATTCATCGATTACGCAACAGGTATAAAAAAAATGGCGCGAGTTTTGAAGCAATATTTCGGAATATAATATCGTCTGGAAATACTGCATTTGGTCTTTGGTTCGAGGATTCATTTTGCAATTAAATCATGATAATTCTACGTTAACTTCACGAGTTTTTAAAAAAGTTTAAATCAAAAGTACCGGTATCACTAAACCGTTTGTTCGGTGAATATTATGTATCTGGAAATGTCAAGTATGAATTTATCAGGGAATTAAAATTATTTTAAATGGTATTCGTATCCAGAATTCTCGTTTTTTAAATCAAATAATTAGTAATAAAACATTATTAAATGTTTACCAGGCAGAAGATTCCAGCAGAAGAGTTGGCTTTTCCACCCCAGAAGTATCGATTTGTATGGGAACTTGGAGGACTTTGCGACAACGACTGATTTAACGTCGTCCAGTCACCATTAACGAACACGGCTGTCTTTAGTCGGTCCCAGGCCCGAACTCGTAACCTCAGGGCTCACAACCTTCTAGTTGCGAGAACGGTACTCCCGATTGGGCTATGCGGCTCTATGAGTAGACTAATACCCAATTAAGGTAGTATAAGAAAAAAAATCAGACCATTGTTTAAACTGTCCTGTGGTCGACTACTGTTCACAAATTGCTCCCGTCGAGTTATCTAGAGTTGTCTGCCGCCACAGAAACAAGACTAGTACCATATATACGGGGACTGCATGAGAAAGTCATCAAAATTGGCTAGCTGAAAGTCCTGATGTTGTATTGGTGATATTTCATTGAGATTATCAAAATAGATTGTTTCAGATAAATGATTCCTTATCACCAAACCGTTAGAGGGCCAATATTCTGCATGCATAACTCCTACCCTAAATCGACGAGTCGTGTTTCTATAGCAACCGCCACTATTTAGACTTTCTAGTGGGAGCTATTCTTTTTACATTATTATATTATTATATAAAACATTATTAAATGTTTTCTTACAAAAAATGTAACAGAAAGCGCTATAACGGTACAGTATACAGTACGCAAAAGTAAATTCCGAACGGTGACTATATCTTGTATCCTAATTGATCAAACTATAAAAAATGCCATTGCAAATCGTGGAAGGTTTTTAATAATTGTATATAGATTTTTTGGCATAAGGGGTCATCTACATAATAAAACTAAACCAAACTTTAAAAAGTTCAAAAGGAACCCCATAATATTATGTCATGTTTATATTTAGCATCTAAAAAACGTCTAAAATACCAAATTCATTAATTTTCCAATGAGTGGTTAGTAATTTAAAGTAATTTAAATGATAAAAAGAAAATTTGTTTTTAGCCATTAATTCTTAAATAATTTATGTATTTTAGTAGTTTATATTTCGAAGGATAGTTTGTTAAAGGCCAAATTTATAAAGTATACATCTTTTGCATAAAAAAATTTAATAATAAATTTCAAATTTTAACAATTTTTAAACAGAAACATGTATTTTTTTCCTTGCATTCATCCAGTTTATCATGGTCGACCCTTCCCCCCCCCCCCCCTTTCCCCAGCTTTAACTTACTTTAAGGAGCCGTATACTAGATTAAATTTCAATGGAAAAAATTTTAAGTATTTATTTTATGATTACAAAATGTTGGGAACGTAGGTGATAAATTCACAATTTATATTATTCAGTTATAAATTTAAACTGTCACAAACGTTCAGGGTGTCAACAATTAAAGTTCAACTTTCAAAAAGCTGTACAAAAAAAAAAACTGCTCAGATTGATCTGCAGTTTAATCTGTATCTACTCGAAGAAGGGGAAAATTTTATGTTATAAGAAAATAAAAACTAGTTCAAATAATTTTTTTTCTCATAACTCACTTTTCTAGTATATTTTTTAAGTATAATTTTAGATCATTTTAACGAGTGTTTCATTTTTTACAGCTCTTCGAAACTTGAACTTTAATTATAATCTCCCCTGGATGTATGTAATCTCATCCGGGTGATTATAATTAAAGTTCAACTTTCAAAAAGCATGAAATTTTTTCTTTTGCCAGATCATGACTTTCAAAAACCATGAAATTTTTTCTTGTGCCAGATCATGGCTTTCAAAAAGCATGAAATTCTTTTTCTTATGCCAGATCTTGGCTTTCCAAAAGCAATTAGATTGTTAAATATAATTCCAAATGATCGATTCTAAATTTATGTTTTGTTAATAATCCGTTGTCTCTTTTATACTGGTCACCCAGTAGTTTCAGATATTTAATATACTTCGTGGTAAGTTGGTAAATCTTTAACTTTTTAAATAAACTGTCACTTTTGAGTTACTTTATACTGAATTTCTATTAATCTGTTGTTAAACATGACACTATAAACTCAAGTAGATTCTGTGTAATTTTAGACCAATACCTGTATTTTTATAACGTCCAGAAACATGCAAATGTTCGATTCTTTTTCGCTCTTTCGCTTGCTTCTTAATATTGAGATTTGCTCTGAAAAACTGCTAAAACATTTCAGCTCATAAGTGACGTGTTTTTCAGCTTAATGAACTGAAATTTAGTATTTAGGGTAAACAAAATATTCTAAATCGAATAAAAAGATAACAAAAAATGGGGGATCGTGTTGAAATTTTCAAAGTTAGTATTACATTTATTTAGTAAACAGTTCCAGTGATTCAACTGTAATTGACTGATTCAAATAAAATATAAATCCCAATCGTTTTATATGTAAATCCAAACTCAAAATAATCCTATTTATTTCAACTGTTTATCAGAACTTCTTTTAAAATAATAAACTTTATTGAAGATAAAAAAAAAGGAAAATAAAAAAAATTGTCCTCTGATTATTTCCTAGAAGTTTACGATGTCACGCATGAAGAAGTTAGTTGCAATGAAAAATACGTCTCATTCCTAATGCATTTCATGAAAAAAATGTAACTTATGGACTCTGAAACATAGATCAAATAAAGGTTTCCGAAAGTTTATTCGATTCAGTGGCGCATAGATAACGGCTTCAAGTTCACTGCCCCTTGGAATAGTTTCTTAAAACCTTATATTTTTCGTTTTTGAATTTACAAGTAATTTCAAGGTCACGAAAAGAGTTAAATGTGGATTTCGCTTAATGCGCATTAATGTGACAGAGCATCATTTGTGAATTACATAAAATGGCATGTGCCCCGATATTTGCCAACCTTTCTAACTCCTAGATAACGGCTTGTAAAGGTCACTACCCTATCTTGTATTGCTAGGGTTCAAACTTAGGTTACGAGTAAAACTTAAGGTCACGATGCGTTAAGAGTATACAGGAAGATGTAGAAAAGTACTATATACTCAAATAAAAGGGGAAAAAAGATCAAACTCGAACATTTCCCTTCACTTCCAAACTAAAGAAGATGAGATATTGTAGATAGGATTTAATGGCAAAATTTTAACATTTATCTTTAAATATGAATTTATTAAAGATAAAAGGATAAAGTTTTAAATTTATCTGAAAATATTGCAGTCGTGTATAAAACCTTAATGTTAGAATACTAAAGAAGATGGATATTGTAGATAGGATTTAATGGCAAAATTTTAACATTTATCTTTAAATATGAATTTATTAAAGATAAAAGGATAAAGTTTTAAATTTATCTGAAAATATTGCAGTCGTGTATAAAACCTTAATGTTAGAATACTAAAGAAGATGGGATATTGTAGATAGGATTTAATGGCAAAATTGTAACATTTATATTTAATTATGAATTTATTTAAGATAAAAGGATAGAATTTTAAATTTATCTGAAAATATTACAGTCGTATATAAAACCTTAATGTTAGAATACTAAAGAGGATGGGATATTGTAGATAGGATTTAGAGGCAAAATTGAAACATTTATTTTTAAATATGATTTTATTAAAGATAAAAAGATAAAGTTTTAAATTTATCTGAAAATATTAAAGTCGTGTATAAAACCTTAATGTTAGAATTCTAACATTTATTTTGAGAAATGAACTTATTAATGATACAACGATAAAAGATTAAAAATTATTTAAAAATATTGTGGTCTAAGACCGTAATGCCAAAACCGTAACATTTATTTTTAAGTGAGATGTTATTAATGATAAAATGATAAAGATTATAAATTAGTTAAAAATATATCAGTCGTGTATAAGACCTTGATGTTAAAATTCTAGCATTTTTTTAATGAAATTATTAATGATAAAAAAGATTATAAATTATATAAAAATGCTGTCTTCTTATACGACCGTAATGCCACAACTGTAACATTTATTTTTAAAAATATCGAAAAATATATCGATCGTGTATAAGACAAAGTCACTAATTCCAAAATTTAAAATTTGTTTTCAAAAATGAACTTATTAATGATAAAATTACAAACAAAAATACAAATTATCTAAAGATTTAGTGGTCGTATAAGAGCCTTAATACCAAAATTGCAATATTTATTTTTAAATTTGAACTCTTTAAAGATAAAATAATATACATACGATATTGATATGATATTGAACTATTTAAAGATAAAATGATATATTGGTCGTGTATAAGACGTTAATGCCAAAATTTAAACATTGATTTTTAATTATGAACTTATTAAAGATAAAATGATGAAAGGTTATTAATTATCTAAAAATATATCGGTCGTATATAATCTTAATGCCAAAATATTATCTTTATTTTCCAATGTGATCTTTTTATAAAGGATATTTGTATACGAGATATGTAATGAAAATTCAAAACTGAACAATATCCCTAAATAAAAATAACTTGTAGGAAATTATTCTTGTAGCTCTAACAAACATTTCTTTTTACATCAAATTAAATGGAGATAGAAAATGATCGAAAAGATATAACGATCATCCGAGGCATTATTACCAAAAATCAACAATTTATTTTTTAAATAGACTTGGTTCGACAATTCGATTTCATTTAGGATATCTCTAAGAATTAACGGTATTAATTGCTAACTTTTTAAAGATAAACACTGAATCTACCGTTTTAAAAAAGCATACATTTTCATTTTTCCATAATTGTTATATACTTCCCCTTTATATGATTTTTGCCCATCTTATTAAAAGATTTATTATCCTATATTAAAATGTTCATGAAGTTATTTCAAAAATTTTATTAGTTTTGCCCTACTTACATTTTAGATGTCTGTCTTGAAAAGATGTCTGTGAAAAAATGCTAATTAATAAAAAAATATCTATACAATGAAAAATTCGTCTAAGACCTTATTGCCAAAAAAAATTTTAAATCTTTTTTTAAGAATGAACTCATTGAAGAATGAACTTAAAAAATAATAAATTAGCTGTTAAATGTAGCAATCGTATAAAAAAAACGTCAGGGCCAAAATTTTGTAAAACAATTGCATTGCATATCTTTGGTTTGCATTAGTTGCATCTAGGAACCTTTGTAAACAGTTTCAAAAACTGTTTTATACTTTATTTTTAAAAACTAAAACGAACCCTAGAAAGTGAAAATTGTTTACTTTAAAAAGAAGTTTCCTATATCAAAATAAAATATACATACGGGTTCCTGCTTTTCAAATGGTTAAAAATTCTAAAATGCAAGAATTCTTGTTGCATCATCTCCAATTGCAGCTGATGATATACCCAATAGATGGCGCAACATGTCCGCCTCCTTTCAAAAATATCTGTTTTGATGTATCTGTAACTTTGACTGTATTATTAAAAAACTTTGGAAAGAACATGGTTGTCGTACTGTTTTGTTTATATACGGGCAAAATAGACCTATGCTTTCTGTATTTTACATCTGGCGCCCAACGTAATTGAACCTATCAAAACTATGACTGCTAATTGCATTCTTCAAAGAAAAGTACTTCGGACTGCGTTGACGAAAACAATAACAGAACTTGATGCTGCCATTGCAGCCGGAGAGCGTGTAACAGCATCTTCAGCTTTCGCCAAATGCGAAGAAAATCAAACCGATTGTTCGAAAATTACGTCATCGTTTTGGAATACATGTGTCCGGCGGACGAGGCTCAAGAAACAAGAAAGTCTCAAAACCTTGACTTGTTGGAAAACGAAATGGAACAATGTTAAATTTACCGCGATAGTTTTACGTGTGCCAAAATAAGATTTAAAAATTTTTTAGAAACCTGTGAAAAGTCTGAATTTGTGCCACAGACCAAACCTAGGTCTGAATTAATGAATGTAAATTTACCTAAGCTCTAATTAATCGAATTTGATGGAAACCCAAAAAATTGGTTTGCTTTTTGGGGCATGTTCCAAAAAATTGATGCGGATCCGAATTTAGAGGATGGTGTTAAATTTGCATATCTGATGCAAACGACAAAAGGTAAAGCATTTGAATTTGTACAATCGTACCAATCATCAAAAAGCGCTTATACCACTGTAACTGCCAACTTAAAAACTCGTTTTGCCGATGTCAAAATGTTAATTGAGTTATATGTTCGCGAACTATTAAAACTAATTTTAAACCAATCTCAAAACATGTCTTTTGTTAATCTAGTAGACCAGTTAGATACTCAATTGCGTTGTTTAGAAAATGTAAGGGTTACAAAAGAAAAATACGCATGTATGCTTTACCCTTTGGTAAAAGCGACTATTCCTGAAAATATATTGGTTGCTTAGGAAAGGGAAAGAAACTCCACTTATCGTTCGACAAATACGAACACGTATGACCTTGAGCTACTTACGAAATTTCTACGAAACGAAATAGTAGGCTCAGAGAGGATTCACACTGAAAATTTTTTTTGTTCTACTGATAAAAATAAAACACAAAAAATAAAATTCGAAAGCACTCGCGATTCGAACGCTGTATCAGTCGCAACAGCTTCTACTTTAATAAACCAAATAAAAAAAGAAAACATCAAACAAATGTATTTTACTTGTTCTGCGAAAAAAAAAACACCGGTCCTGTGATTGTTTCACCGCTCAAAAGATGACTTTTCAAGAAAGAAAAGAAAAAGTGTTTAAAATGAAAGCGTGTTTGTCGTGTCTCAGAATTAATTGTCTCGCGGATAAATGCGGAATGAGTGTCCGGTGCGTAGTTTGTTCCAAAAAACATTTTCCAAATTTGTGCAGGGACAATGAAAATTGTTCTTCAGAAAATAAAACTGCAACTAATCTCGTTATTAGTAATAGCTCTACTGGATCGCCAGAAGTTCTGTTACAAACACTTATGATCAGTGTATCGGGACATGAAAAAACAAAGGTTGTACGAGCATTGTCCCACATGTTTGAAAAACCGAGATTCTTGGCCGGACACTAAGAACTCTGATTTCTCAGATGCCACTGAACTTGCTACTGCAGAGAAGAAACCCACAGTTACGACAAATCTTTAGTTAGGTAAATCCGAGTATAATTTCTTCAACTGGACTGAACGAGTATCGAAGTTCTCTTCAATTGTTCGAATTTTGGCCTATGTGAGACGATTCATATTCAATGCTAAATCATCAGTGATTGGCCAGGGAAACTCCTTCCTTAAGGGAAACCTATTCCACGAAGAGATCACCAAATCCGAGCGTGAAATACTCCTTTTCATACAAAGAAAGGCTTTTGGAAAAAACCGTCGACTTATACCACCAAACTTTGTCGTATATGAGGATTCCGATAGCCTTCTTAGAGTTGAGACAAAACTGGCCTCCGCCGATGACAGGGATTTCTTCAGACGACCCGTCCTATTACCAGACAAACTCAAAATTATTTCCCTGATTATCGAAAAGACTCGTCGAATCTACAACCATATAGGTGTACAAACACTTGTCACAATCCTTCGGGAAAAGTACTGGATTTTGCGATCCAGGAAAGTCACAAGACCAGTTGTTTCGAGGTGTGTTGCTTGCCAAAGATTTAAGTCGAAGTCTACTTCGACGATGTTTGCTCCTCTCTACCTGAAGAGCGTGTTAGAATGTCATCTGTGTTCGAGATGAGTGGTGTGGACCTGGCTGATCAGTTGGTCCTAAGAAATAGTGACAAGGTGTGGATCGTGATTTTCACATGTGCCGTTTTTCGCGCCGTCCATTTTGAACTTGTCTCGGACATCTCCAAGCAAGGTTTTCCACTTGCATTGAGGCGATTCATAGAGCGTCGTGGTCGTGTAAAGACAATTTACTCAGACAATGGGAAAAACTTTGTAGGTTCAAGCAACCGGCTCAAAACTATCGACTGGAGTGCCATCACTGCTCACACTGATTTGAAAAGGATCTCCTGGCATTTTAACCCACCCAGTGCTGTTTGGTGGGGAGTGTTTTGGGAGAGAGTGGTCCGAATGCTAAAGGAATTGTTGAGACGCAATTTGGAGAAAGCATGCCTTCACTACAAAGAACTGTACGCCTTTGTGTGTGAATGTGAGGCAATCCTGAACAGTAGACCCCTTACTTACCTGTCCGAAGATCCCTCAGATCTAGTGGCATTAACTCCATCTCTCTTTTTACAGGACCAAACTGAGTACTGTGTCGAGGATCTAGATCAAAATGATTTAAATAACCTTCGCAAACGTGCGAAACACCTTCACTCTTTTAAAGAAAAGCTAAAAATGCGGTTCCAAAAGGAATATATCTCTGTCCTTAAGCAGTCAGGAAATGTTCATCAAACTCCACTGGAGGTTGGGGATATAGTTTTAATCGGTTCAGATATCAAGAAACGTGTTGATTGGCCTTTAGCAAAGATTATTAAAATTTATAAAAATCGTGATGGTGTTTCCCACGTTGCAAAGGTTAAAACCCAAAATGGCGAAATAGTTAGGCAGTTTGTAAATTTCTGGAAGAACTGGTGGAACGTTGCGAAGTGTGACACCTAAAACTACACGAAGTGGTAGAATTATCAAACCTGTTAAGATTTAAACCTAAATTTAAATTTTGAATGTTTTACATTTTGTACTTGAACACTTTTCATGTGATATATACTTAGCATTTTTTGTAATAATTTAGAACTAAGTTTCGTAAATACATTGTACTTCTTAATGCTAATGTTGAGTTTTCTAACTTTACGAAAGTTAAATTTTATAACCTTTTGCTGTCGGAGGATGTTGCATCATCTCCAATTGCAGCTGAAGATATACTCAATAGATGGCGCAACATGTCCACCTAATTTCAAAAATATCTGTTTTGATCTGTATCTGTAACTTTGACTGTATTATTAAAAAAACTTTGGAAAGAACATGGTCGTCGTACTGTTCTGTTTATATACGGACAAAATAGACCTATACTTTCTGTATTTTGCCATTCTAGTTGAATTGACAACGACAACCCATTTGAAACTTTTTGGAAAATTTAAAGCATTTTAGGAATTTTTCTTCTACACATTTTGATTCAGAATTTAATAAAATGTGAGCCCATTTCACAAAAATTTAAAAGAAAGTGTCAAAAATAAACCAACTTAATTGGTAATAATGTAACCCATAAAAACAAAGTTTTTTATATAAATCCTTTATATGCATTGCCAATTTTTATATTCACCAACATAGCACCGTCGTTTCTGGTGTCTGCATCTTATTTTAAATATTAAAAACATCTCTATCGGCAAATTATGTGGCAGACTACGTTTCAAAATGTATTCATTAAAAATGAATGTGAATTTATACCCTCACATCCAAATATCTTTTATTTATTCTGATTAAAACAATTTGTTTGTTTGTCTGTTTGTTAAAACAGTTTTGGCAACTAGAAAGAGTTTCTTCAATGTTCAGTTAAATGCTATTTCAGCGTGATTGATACGGCAAGTTGGTTTCTTAGATTCCGTAAAAGCGTCCTTTTAGTGGCAGTGACAACCCTCAAAATTTGATAGAATGCATTTTTATCAACATCAAATCTATCTGCTAAGTTCCAGCCCGATTGGATCACGGCAAGGGGATTAATTAGGCCTCCGCAAATTTGCCCGCCATCGACATACACTCAAAATCGAAGTTAGTAAAAAGGATTTAAAGGGAAAAAAAAATCTCCCCGCCAAGTATTTCATCAATTAATTCAAATTCAGTATACTCTAAGTTATTAAATTTCTCGCTTTTCAGTAATATAGAAGAAAAAGTGCTAAGTATAAGTCAGATTCAATTTGTTACTTTTTAAGCATTTGCAGTTTCACTACTTTTTTAAGGCACAGGGCCTTTCAAAAAGGAATCAGTAACTTTGAAATGATATAACTGTGAAACCGTAAGAGACAACTTATCATAAGCATGCAGGTCTGAAATTTTCCAACATAAGTAGTTTGGGTTTAATTGAACTTTTGATTTCTAGAAAGTTAAAATTTTAATTAGGTTTTTTTTTTTTTTTTTTTTTTTTTGCAAAGCGATTTCTTATGAGAACTGAAATTTTCTCTGAAATTTTAAACATAACCAGTAAAGAAAGTGTACATAAAATCATCAAGTTAAAATATATGTTGTTGAAATTCCTAATTTGAAATGCAAATCGTAAAAATAGTGAACTATTCACCAAACCCAACTGTAACTGCTGGATACCTGGTAATTTTTTCGTTATCAAAATAAAGGGCATTCAGATAATTATAGAGAAAAGCCATTATTTTATACGTCTAGAAAAAATACTATACCAAAATTCGTTTTCCCCGATCACAGACATTGCTGAATGTCTTGAACATTTGCTATCCGATTAAAATAAATCAGAGCTTAGAAGACATTTAAATTCTAAAATGATATCTCGATTTGCTGCCAAGGAGTGAACTTCCCATTAAAAGCAGCCGACCAAACGGTATAGTGGTTAGCGTGCTGGCTTCTAGACCGCGAGGTTGCGGGTTCGAGTCCCGTGTAGGCATGGGTGTTTGTAAATGTATGTTGGTTTGTTAAATGACGAAATGTTTCGGCGCATTATAGCCCTCGTGTTGCTGACGGCGCCAGATAATCTGAATACAACCAACCCATTAAAAGCATTAAAGCGGTTGAATTTTATTATGGGAAATCGTCTTGACAAGACCTTTCAGTTGACATATCACACTTGACTGAAGCATTTGTAGTTTTCTCTGGATATGATCTCGGACAGCCTTTGTATAAGCATCTCACTGAATATAGAGTCTCTTTCAGAAAAAACTTCCTAACTTTGAAATCACATGGCTGTGAAACAGTGAAAGATAGAAATAAGAGAAAAGTGATAGGTTGGATAGACAGGTATAGAATTTTAAATACACCGATTTGAAAAATTGATTGATGAGAGCAAATTTAAAGACGGCTTCATATGGTTTGTATGGTTTATTCAAAAGCTCCTTATCATTTAAGTGGATATGTCAATAAACAAAACTGGTGAATATGGAGTACTAAAAACCTTATGTATGTCTTTTCAAACCTCTGCAATCTACAAAAGTGACCTTCTGAGATTCATTATCAAGAAAAGGGATCATAGAGTCTTTTTCATGAGTGAAAGGATAAACTCATTCCGTTATATACATATTTTACACTGTTAAAAAAATTTGTCCACCTTGCACCAAAATTTGGTTCCCATTTAGCTGCCACCAACATTTGGTGCTTAGTTTCGCGATTTAGTGGTGCTTACGGTCCGAGGTTGCACCATTAAATCGTGAAACTAAGCACCAAATGTTGGTGGCAGCTAAATGGGAACCAATTTTTGGTGCAAGGTGGAACAAAATTTTTAACAGTGTACAACAACTTTATGCCATATTTCAGTACTATAACTAATTTTGGCAAAACAGTGTATGCAAAATTCCATGCCTGTCTATGTAACATAACATGTGTCTCTTCTTTCTGTCTCTCACTGACTCACAGTTATATAATTTAAAAATTAGGATGTCTTTTCTGAAAGACCATGTATCTACATGAGTACATTTGAATGAAATCTCTGAAAAGGTATACATATACATTAGGAATTGCGAAATTAGATTGAAGTATACGTTTTTGTTTTTTTGTTTTAAAATATTCCCGAATTCATTACCTTTAAAATGATACCATTTTTTTCTGAGATTCAAATTATTTTTAAATTACAGTGGGTTTTGTGAACCTGTTTTGTAACACATTAATAAGTTTAATAAACTTTAAACGCGTTTTCTGAAGAATAACATTTTGGTGTCATATGACTTTACGCCAACGGTCATAACTTCATTAAAAATGGTCCGATTTACAAAATTATAATCTTGTTTTGTTGACAATAGTTGTGAATGTGTTTCCATCTAGAATCTAATCTATATATTGTTATAAACACATTTTTATATATATTTTAATCTTAATTTT